>CAUYQG010048657.1:0-22777 GCA_963574415.1 Tarsius wallacei | reverse complement strand
GATTAGATAGTGCCATTTTCTCCCCATACAGCAAGAGCTGGGCAAAATTCAAGGTGACACCATTAAAGTACATGACTACAAAAAAAACAAAAACAAAAACAAAAAACTTGTGGTGATACGTTGGATGATCAAGGCCTACGATATGAGTGAGTATTTATCGTTTTAATGGCCTTTGTTTCTTTTTTCATCAATATTTTATTTTAATAGCTTTAGGGTTACAAGTGGTTTTGAATACATAGATGTATTGTACATTTTTAACTTTTTTTGTGGAGATGGAGTCTTGTTTTGGAGCCAAGGCTGGTTTCCACATTCCTGGCCTCAAGGGATCCTCCTACCTCAGCCTCTCAAAGTGCTGAGATCACAAGCGTGAGCTACCATGCTTGGCTATGCTTGTACTCTTGATGCCATATCTAAGAAACCATCAGGATTAAGTCAAGAATTCCACATAGCATTTCATTGTTGTATCTCTGAGTTGGGGGCTTCCACAACTATCTAATAGTTAGTGATTTTCTGGAAGGATTGATATGACTCAACAAGTTGTACTTACAGCAGGGTATATCATGCAGGAAGAACAGGACAAACACAGGCAAGAGTGGTCATACACGGTTTCCAGCTATCCCTTCTCTCTGAGTTCATATGGACATGCCTTTTCTTTTTCTTTTTCTATGCTTTTTTCTTTTCATTTTATTTTAAAGATGTGGGGTATAATTCAGGATTAGGTACATAAGTGGTCATCATACAGGTAAAGTTTGGGCCTCTCTTTGGTCCCCATTTCCCCTGGTTTAGGATCTGGTACCCTTATTGATATTACGTGCCCAGGATGTGCCTTTTCTAACAATGCAAAACCACAGCCACAGAGACACTTGCAAGGTGTCTTCACCCAGGAAAGCCCACTTTGAGTCTGATAGTCCAGAGTTCTTGAAGAGGGCTGGTCACATATGTACACACCTGCTATATGATTAGCCACTGTCAGGACCCTAAACCAGGTAGCAGGTGCCCTTAATGAATCTCCACATTTCCAGTTAACAGTGCCAACAACCTAGCACACCTTGACCCATGGCCTTGAGCACGCATGTAATCATCACTAACCAGTAACTGTGTACACGTTCCAGGAGTTTGGTTCTCTGAGCTTAGCCAAGGGTCATTGCCACGGTTGAGATACAAACAAAACAAGAGTACAACAGACTTTCTGTGTGAACTCTTATCTCACACACTCCCACAAACACAGTATGGGAATGTCTGTGCCATGCTCACTTGCCTACATTGGAAATTTTTAATCTTTTCCAAACTAAAAAGGGTAAAATAGCATGATAGTAGTATTATTTTATTTTTTAATTTTTTGAGTCGGAGTCTCACTCTTTCACCCAGGCTGGGGTGCAATGGCACGCTCACAACCACTGCAGCCTCAACCTACTGGGCTCAGGTGATCTTTCTGCCTCAGCCTTCCAAGTTGCTGGAACCACAGGCATGTGCCACCATACCCGGCTAACTTTTTTAAAAAATTTATTGTAGAGATGAGGTCTCGCCATGTTGCTCAGGCTGGTCCCAAACCCCTGAGCTCAGGCAATCCTCTCGCCTCCGCCTCCCAAACTGCTGGGTTGAGCCACCGCACCTGGCTTGATTTTTTTTTTTCTTACTATTAGTGTTGTTAAGCCTCTTTGTGTATATTTATCAGCCACTTATTTTTTTCTGTGAATTGTCTATGTTCTTGCTTATTTTATTAAATTATTGCTTTTTTTCCTTTTTGATTTGTAACAATTTATTTTATATCAGCACTCCTCAATCATAAACTGTTTACCACTCGGGTCTCTGTTTTTAGAATATATTGAAGCCGTCCTTCCATGTCAGAACATGAATCTGTCTGCATCATGCCTTTCAAAGTAGCAACATAAATTTTGAAACCTTTTTTTTCTTTTTAGGTTTACCCTGCCATTTCCAAATAATCAGCTTCCTTTGTCCTGGGACAGATGGTATTGGTATTTTCCATTTCTTTCAGACTTGGAGATGAACTCTGTGAATATTCAGAAGACATCTCTTAAAAAAGGGACTTCTGAAGAGTCAGCTTCCCCATTGGAGAAAATTTTAAGGGCTGTGTTTGGAGCCGCCAAGCTGGGGGAACCCCAGGCATGTCCCCATCCACTGGAGGACCCGGGAAAGCAGGAGGGCCATCTGAGGTGTTTATTTGCCACTCCCAAGGGAGACACCTTGGGTGAAAGAGGCCTCAGGCGTAATGAGCTTGGGAGAAGCCTCAGGCGGGCCTCTGTCCTCACCAGGAAGCAAAGAGCACATGGTGGAGAGAGGCCCAGGAAGTGGAGTGGTCCACAGAAGAGCTTGAGATGCCAAAGGACCTTCACGGAGAAGAAACCATTTAACTGTGTGGAATGTGGGAAAGCCTTCATTTACCATTCAGACTATATTTTGCATCAGCGAATTCACACTGGAGAGAAACCCTACAAGTGCAACGATTGTGGCAAGGCGTTCAGCAATAGCTCCTACTTTATTCAGCACCACATCATCCACACAGGGGAGAAGCCATATGCCTGCCATGATTGTGGCAAGACCTTCACTCAGAGCTCATCGCTTACTGAGCACCAGAGGATCCACACTGGAGAGAAACCCTACAAATGCAAGGACTGTGGGAAAGCCTTCACTCAGAGCTCATCCCTCATTAAACACCAGCGATGCCACACTGGGGAGAAGCCCTATAAATGTGACCAGTGTGGGAAGTTCTACTCACAGATCTCCCACCTCACCCGCCACCAGAAAATTCACACGGGGGAGAAGCCCTACAAATGCAGTGAGTGTGGTAAGGCCTTCTGTCACACTTCTTCCCTGACCCAACACCAGACCATCCACACGGGGGAGAAGCCCTACAAATGTAACGAGTGTGGGAAAACCTTCAGCCACAGCTCATCCCTGACTCAGCATCAGCGAGTCCACACTGGAGAAAAACCCTATGAGTGCAATGAGTGTGGAAAAGCCTTCAGCCACAGCTCATCCCTGACTCAGCATCAGAGAATTCACACTGGTGAGAAACCCTATGAGTGTCATGAGTGTGGGAAGGCATACACACAGATTTCCCACCTCATGAGGCACCAAAGCATTCACATGGGGGAAAAGCCCTATATATGCAATGAGTGTGGAAAGGCCTTTAGTCACACCTCATCCTTTACTCAACACCAGACGACTCACACTGGTGAGAAGCCCTACAAATGTCCTGAGTGTGGGAAAACCTTCAGCCAGAACTCTTCCCTCACACGCCACCAGAGGATTCACACTGGGGAGAAGCCCTATGAGTGCAAAGTTTGTGGGAAGGCCTATACCCAGATCTCCCACCTCATTCAACACCAGCGGATTCACACTGGAGAGAAGCCCTATGAGTGCAGTGAGTGTGGGAAAGCTTTCAGTCGGAGCAACCACCTCATTGAGCACCAGAAGACCCATACTGGCGAGAAACCCTATAAGTGTAAGGAATGTGGGAAAACCTTCAGTCACAACTCATCCCTCACTCAGCATCAGAGGATTCACACTGGTGAGAAACCCTACATTTGTAAGGTCTGCAGGAAGGCCTTCAATCAGAGCATCCACTTGATCCAGCATCAAAGGATTCACACCGGAGAGAAGCCCTACAAATGCAATGACTGTGGGAAAAACTATACCCAGAGCTCACACCTCCTCCAACATCAGAAAGTCCACACTGGTAGCAAACGCTATGTGTGTAAAGAATGTGGAGAGGGCTTCAGCTGGAGTTCACACCTTACTGAACACCAGAAACTTCACACTGGACAGAACGTCTACGTCTGTGATGATTTTGAGAAAGGCTTTGCTTGGGACACAGTTTGCTGATCACCAGCGAATTCATGCTGACTAGACAGCCTGAGCTTGTAACAGATCGGCAGTTCTGCTGTTCGTTCAGTCCAGGCTTCAACACTGGGAACCTAAGAAACATCTTGCCTTCAGGATTATGTGGATCCAGTTGCTCAAATAAGCATTCAGCAATCTGTTCCTCATCAGTACTAGAACCTCCTGTCCTCCAGTGAGGAATGCTAACAGCACATAGAGATAATTTGCTACTTTGTTCCCTAGAGTGAGGTGACAGTTTATCACCAGCTGGGATCACTTCTGATCATGCGGGGGCTTCCCCAAATAGTCCCTCAACCTTACTATGTCCCCAGATGGTGATATAGCTAGGGGATGATCTAAAAGGAATGCCACCTCCCATGGGATCTTTAATAAGAACAGCTCTCTCTGAGCTTTTTAAGTTCCTTACATTGATCCTGAATATTCATGGAGGGAGGGGAACAGCTGTAAAGATCAATCCTTTCCATTAATGATTTTAGTTTCTTAAAAACTTTGAGCTACAAATTTCAACAATCTGCAGTGGGCTTAAACGATAAATATGTTTCACATATTTGCAGCCATTTGTAATGTCCTGTTCTTTCCATTTATTACATTTCTGGGATTTATGGATTACAAAGCTCTTACCCTATTAAGGGTCACATTCTTTTTTTTTTTTTGAGTTGGAGTCTCATTCCGTTGCCCAGACTGGAGTGCAGTGGCCACTCCTGGCCACCGCAGCCTCGACCTGCTGGGCTCCGGCGATCCTTCCGCCTCAGCCTTCCAAGTAGCTGGAACTACAGGCACGTGCTACCACGCCCGGCTAATTTTCTTGATTTATTGTAGAGATGAGGTCTCGCCAAGTTGCCCAGGCGGGTCTCGAACCCGCGGGCTCAGGCAATCCACTCACCTCAGCCTCCCAAGGTGCGGGATTACAGGCTGAGCCACCGAGCCCAGCTAAGGGTCACATTCTAAGACATCATGTTCAATTCACGACCAAAGGCAGATTTTTGAAAATATATTTTGTTTTAAAAATATTTATACTTTGATAACAGAAAAAAATTTGGTGAAGTAATATATGCTTATAATAAATGATCCGTTGGACAGTATAGGAAAGTATGAAGTAAAATATCAATTCTCTATAATTCCGAGACTTGGAAAGACTCACTCATCATTCTTGGGTGTGTTTATGAAGCCGGGTACTTAAATGACTTTTCAGCAATCTGTTATTCAACACTAGGAACTCCCCTTCCAGAGAGGAATGCCAGTAGCATATTTGAGATAGTTGGTTACCTTTTTGCCTAGAGGGAGGGTGGCACAGTTTATCACCAGCTGGGATAGCTTCCAATCATATTCTATATCCATATGTTGTCAGAAAATTTGGATCAAAAAATAAATGAAAGCCATCTACTCATCAACAGTTTGGCCACCTTCAGGAGTTATAGTTTTTATATTTATTTCCAAATCTTTTAAGCAAATGTAATTTTATGTCATCATAACCACAGCATAAAGACAGATTTCCCCTCATTCTGTCATGACTATTATCTTGCCCCATACTTTTTTTTTTTGAGTTGGAGTCTCACTCTGTTGCCCAGACTGGAGTGCAGTGGCTGTTCCCGGCCACTGCAGCCTCAATCTGCTGGGCTCCGGCGATCCTTCCACCTCAGCCTTCCAAGTAGCTGGAACTACAGGCGTGCGCTACCACGCCCAGCTAATTTTTTATTTACTGTAGAGATGAGGTCTCACCAAGTTGCCCAGGCGGGTCTCGAACCCGTGGGCAATCCACTCACCTCAGCCTCCCCAAGCGCAGGATTACAGGCTGAGCCACCGAGCCCGGCTGCCCCATACTCTTTTATCCTTCTTAGGACTAATGATACATCATTGAGCAGGGGTAGAGTAATTTACAAATCCCTTCTCCCTTTTGAGTTTTCCTTCTAAGCTTCTGACAGACACGGGTTATACACCAGTTTTTCCCAATGACAGATAATGTCATTGTGAGCATTTCCTTGTTCTTCCCTCCTTTGGGGTGACTATTTCTCCAAGAAAAATTCTCAGAATGGTAATGATGGGAACCAAGGCTCCAATCAATTCCCTGATTCCTCAAACATATTGCACAGTTCCTTTCCAAAGGGGCTGAATGCACTCTCACTGCCTCGGCTGGGTGTGAGGACGATGCTGCAGTGAGCGTCAATTATTTAATATATCATTTAGAAAATTCTTAAGAACCTGATGTTTTGCAGTGTCATATAGTTTGTTTATTCAACCAACTTCTTATCCAGTCCCTTGTTGGATGTTTTGGTTGCTTCTAGTTTTTGGCTTTTGTAAATGTAGCATGGAACATCCCTGCTATGGAAGGGATAAGCGCCTGGCCTTTCTCCAGGTGAAATCCTGGCAAGAGGTCGTGGGGTCAAAGGAAGAACATTTCTGTGACCCCGTGCATGTTGCCAGTGGCTCACCAGAAGTTCCGTGTCAGTGTCACTCACGCAGTGTTGGGGCTGAGTCTCACCGGCCTCATCTGGGATTACAGTGAGCATATTTTATTTTATTATTATTATTTTTTAGTTGGAGTCTCACTCTGTCGCCCAGACTGGAGTGCAGTGGCTGCTTCTGGCCACCGCAGCCTCGATCTGCTGGGCTCAGGCGATCCTTCTGCCTCAGCCTTCCAAATAGCTGGAATTACAGGCATGCGCTACCATGCCCGGCTAATTTTTTTTATTTATTGTAGAGATGAGGTCTCATCAAGTTGCCCAGGTGGATCTCAAACCCGCGGGCTCAGGCAATCCACTCACCTCAGCCTCCCAAAGTGCGGGATTACAGGCTGAGCCACCGAGCCCAGCAATGAGCATATTTTAAAGGCTTTGCTCAGGAATTTCTTCTAATCTTCTAGGACTTATTTCGTGATGGAAGTAACATTCATTGTGAACATCTCTGACAATAAACAAATGAAGAAACCTAGCACCCTGGGAATCTTCATTCCACAAGTCCTACACTCTTTCGGTAGATATGAATCTCCCTTTTTGTTTTTATGAAACTGATTATATTTGGTATAACTATATGGTATAATCACACTAAAACATATGATTTTAGAGGTTACTTTTCTGACTTGCTATAATGTGGACACTTTCCCATAACAATACAAAACGTACACATATTATACAAAAATGTACATATTATACCTATATGTGCATCTTTATTTTTAATTGCTGCCTTCTATTTCTTTCTTTTCTTTTTTTTTTTTGAGTCACTCTCACTCTGTTGCCCAGGCTGGAGTGCAGTGACATGTTCACAGCCACTGCAGCCTCCACCACGCTTGGTTAATTTTTAACAATTTTTATTGTAGGACGAGGTCTTGCCAAGTTGCCCAGGCTGGTCTTGAACCTCTAGCTTAGGCTATCCTCTCACCTCCACCCCCCCAAAGTGCTAGGATTACAGGTGTGAGCCACCATGCCCGACTGTAAGCTTTTGTAGTGCTGGAGTCTTTTTTAAAAATGCATTACTCCTGAAATAGAAAACAGGACCTATTCACTTTGGAAAGTCTGGAAAAAATACGAAGAAACTAAAAAAATCATTATCTCAGAAACTGTTAATAATTTTTTGAAAATCTAAACATAATGGCTGAAATTCTACCTCTGACCAAGGAGACATGAATGGAAGTGATATGCAGCCCTTGCACATGTTCTAAATGGTGGGTCTTCTGTCACTCTGGTCTCTTGAGTAGACAGAGCAGACCCCTCCACTCTGTCAACCCACAGTGGACATGTGACATGAGTGAGAAATTTCTGTTCAGCCAGAGGTGACATCGAAATCTGTTGCTCTGACATCATCTCATTTATCCAGACTGAAAGAATATGCCATTGAAAGAGGTGTCAGGCCTTAGTGAACTAAGTCTCCCCCAAACCAGTCATCCACCACTGTCAATTTTTGCCATAGATGTGTACTTTTAGTACTTTCCTTGAAATCAGCTCAGTTCATTCTAAACTTGTCAGTTTAAGAGGACTTTCTACTACCATGAGCAGGAAAAAAGTATCTCTTGTCACTAAGGTTAAAAAAAAGGGGGGGGGGGAGAGAAATTGAAATAAATACTAAGAAAGCAAAATTATATGTAGTACTGAATGCTACTGAAAAATATTGCCTGAGCTTGAGGCCTGTTGTCTCATGAGGAGTGAACCACCCGCAGCCATGCTCTCCTCAGCCACGTAGCAGTGCACCAAGATTGAAGTGGCATGGCCAATGCATCTGAGGACTGCCTGAAATTGTGTGCTTCCCCAGGGGGTCCGTGACCCACTTAGACTGTGGGAAGACTCAGCTTCTCCCTCTGAAGGGGCACTGTTCACCACAAGCCCTCCCCCATAAGAACTTAAGTGCCCAGCATCTGGCCAGCTGTGTGGCACAAGGATGAGAAGAAGCCAAAACTTTTAGACATGAAACTTTAATTCAAGAACAAACCAATGTGCACAGATGAAACATGTTTCTACCCTGGCCCAAAGCAACATGGGTGATGAATTAGAGACTACCTGCCCCCCCCCCCACTCCCAATGACTGCCAATTTTCCAGAGGCCCTAATCTCTATGATAGGTGTCAAAACTCTCACTGAACACATGTACAATTGTGTTCTAGCCCTGCAACACTTGTACACCCCTTTGGGATAATAACATGCCTACAAGACCAGACAGAATTCCAGAGGGCAGGGACCATGTGCAGGGAGTTCAATGTTTTGGCCATTTATAAAACAGCCTGCTTCTTCCCACTGTGGTATAGGCCTCATGGACAGCCAACAGGTTCCCAGTTTCACCTTCAAATTCAAACAGAACTCAAGGTACAAAACACTCACCCCTGAACTATTTTAAGCACCTAAATTATGAAAGGTATTCGAAGTATCAGTGTCCAATGCTTTTCCTAAGATTATTGTGCTCCAGAAAGAGTATGATTGAGTCACTTAGTGGTAGGGCACCAAAACTAAGGCACTGCTAAGGGGGAACTAGTCATGTGATTCCATCTCACTGGACTCTCCAAAAATCCTTGGTGGTCCCAGAATTTCTTGCAACGAGGGAATGTGGCAGTTTTAAGAGGTCACTTGTCAACTAACAGCAATCTTCTATGAAAAAGGGGCTGTTTTCCTTTTCAATTCTAGAAGCTTCGGCCCATGGGCACGGTTTATTGTATTGATGTTACCCACCCGGAACCTAGCAAACTGCCTGGCAAGTGGCCATCTTGGATAAATGGTGAATGATGAACATTTCAGCAACCACTTCCACACACAATTTCCACCCTCATGCACATTTTTGGTAGAGATTTTGTGTGTAGCGGCACCTTAATCAATGCAGCTTCCCCAACTGAATCCAGTCATGTTTTCAGTACCATTAACTCCCATGAAAAACTGAGTATCATACTGTATTTAAAAATGGCTTTAAATGGAGGAAAACAATGGGAAGAGGCAGCATGGGTATGTGGGAGGTGGAGTTCTCTTTGGGAGGCGAGGAGATTACATGTTCTTCTTGGCAATACGATAAACCGTTAAGAAAAACAACAAAACAAAACAACAACTAGGACAGAGATGGAGGAATGAAAAGGACCAGACATTTACAAAGAATAAAGGACTGGAAAAAACCTTTTAAAAAAACTTAATTAAAAGCTGTATATTTAAAAAAAAAACTGTATATTATAAGAACATTAACTGGAGTAAAGAGAGGTGGAAGGGTACTAATTCTTCTCTTGGAGTATACTTGTGTCATAGCTGACAAGCATTTGCTGCTTACACTTGGTGAATCCCCATGTGCTGGGCATCAATTCTAAGTGATTCACATTTATTTAATCCTCACAACAGCCCTCTGAGGTAGGTAACTATTATAATGCCCATTTTACAGATGGGGACACTGAGGCCTGAGAAATTTTTTTCTGATTTTCCCAAGGTCACTTAGGTAGTAGATGACAGAGGTAGGATTTAAGCAGACTGGCTCCAGAGTCTAGTTCTGAATCCTGACTTATATAGCTTCTCAATTTTTGTGTTTTCACTGTTCTAATGAAACTCAGGTGTGCAAACTTTCTAATCAATCTTTATTGATAAAGAGATGTATATATTTGGAGGGAAGTTTTAAGAGTATGGTTTAACTTTCAGATGAGCATGGTCTCAGATGTCTGGGACTCTGCTGCCACCCAGTAGCTACAGGTGGTATTGCTGCTTATTACTTGTGTATTCGCTGATGGCGCCTGAGACTAGAGCAGCACCGAAAGACTTTCGGACAATTCTGACACTGATAAAGAATCGCCTGGGTGTGAATTCTCTGGTGCTGGTTGAGATGGGTGCTGAGGCCAAATGCTTTGCCACACACGTTGCAGGAGTAAGGCTTCTCTCCAGTGTGAATTCTCTCATGCTGCGTTAGATTTGCTTTCTGAGCAAAGGCTTTCCCACATTTGCCACAGACATAGGGCTTCTCTCCGGTGTGAACTCTCTGGTGAATAGAAAGGCACGAGCCCTGGCTGAAGGCTTTCCCACATTCCTGACAAACATAAGGCTTTTCTCCAGTGTGAACTCTTCGGTGACGGATAAGCTGAGCACCCAGGCTAAAGGCTTTCCCACAGTCACCACATTCATAGGGCTTCTCACCTGTGTGAACTCTCTGATGCTTAGAAAAGCATGAGCTCTGCTGGAACGTTTTCCCACATTCACTGCACTCGTAGGGCTTCTTTCTGGCGTGAGTTCTTCGATGCTGAATAAGGTAGTTAATCTGGGTGAAGACTTTGTCACACTCACTACATTTAAAGGGTTTCTCTTTAGTGTGAATTAACTGATGTTCTGAGAGGCATGCGCTTTGGCTGAATGTCTTTCCACATTCATTACATTTAAAGGGCTGTTCATTTGTGTGGGAGGACTGAAGTTTCACCACGGAAGTGCTGTTGATGATAGCTTTCCCATGCTCACCACATTCATATGGCCTCGACCCAGAGTGGATTCTTTGATGATGAATCAGCTGAGAACTTTGGCCAAAAGCTTTTTCACACTGGTTGCACTGAAAGGGCTTCACCCTCGTGTGAATCCTCTCATGCTGAGTTAGGTATTTGTTGCAGCTAAAGGTTTTCTCACATTTGTTACACTTAAAGTGCTTCTCGCTAAGCCTTAGATGCTCTTTGTGTTCTGGGTTCTGATCCAAGATTTTCTCACTCACGTCAGAACCTTGCTTTTCTCTGATGTGAATGCTCTGGTGGCAATTCAGGGTTGAGCTACAAATGAAGCGTTCTCCACACTCCTGACATTCAAAGGAGGTTTTCATAGTGTGCATTTTCTGGTGCTGAACAAGCTGTTTGTTATGGCTGAAGGTCTTCTTGCATTCAGCACAGCTGAAGGGCTTTTCTGTGGCATGAATGGCCTGATGTCGAATTAGGTGTGAGGGCCGGCTAAAACTCCTGACACATTCCTGACATTTGTGGGGTCTGTAGCCAGTATGAATTCGCTGATGTTCATTAAGGTGAGTGTTCCGGAAGAAGGCTTTCCCACATTCACTGCATTTGTAAGGTTTCTCTCCACTATGAACCCTTTGATGGATCTTTAGTGTAGTGGTATGGCTGAAGAGTTTCCCACATTCATTACACTTAAAAGGCTTCTCTCCAGTATGAACAGCCTGGTGTTTGATGAGCAGTGAATTCTTCCTGAAGGCCTTCCCGCACTCTTGACACTCAGAGGTAGTTTTTGCAATATGAGTTTTCTGATGTCGAATGAGGTGTTTGCTCAAACTGAAGGTTGCCTGGCATTTGGCACATTCATGGCGTTTCCGAGTGTGGGTCTTCTGGTGCCGAGTAAGATGAAAGGTCCGGTTGAAAATCCTGCCACATTCATTACATTTGTAGGACTTACTACCTGTGTGAGTTTTCTGACGCTCAACAGGCTGTGCATTGTGACTGGGTAGATGGTCACCATCTTCACTCTCACACAGTTTTTCTCTAGTGTGAGTTTTCTGATGCTGCAGAAGGTGTTTATTCTGACTAAACGTTTTCCCACATTCATTACACACATAGGATTTGTAGCTCGTATGAGTCACTGGATGCACAAAAAGGTAAGAACTCTGGTTGAAACCTATTTCATACTCTTGAGGCACACTGGGTTTCTCTCTAGTATGAATAATCCAGTGCTGGATAAGATGGTAACTCTGGCTGAAGCTTTTTCCACATTCGCTACATTTATATGTTTTCTCCTCTCCCTGGACAGAATCTGGCTGGCTCTGGTCTGAGTAGTAGCCAAAGTCACTCCTATGCTCCTTAGACTGAGCTGGTGTGAGGCTCTTTTTGGAAAGGTTATGTATCATGGAATCTTCTCCTGTGGAGAGGAGAGACACAGGACTGAGGCCTCTCCTGGATTCGTGACTCTTGCATTCTGTGGGACTTTCCATGTTGGTGACGGTATCAGACCTCATAAGATTTTCTGGATCTTCTAACAAACTATCTAGCCAGCTTTCACCTATACAGGCTTCTCCAAAATTGTAGTTCCAGAGGCCATCCTTGGAAAACGTCTCTATAATCTCCTGGGAGAGATCTTCTTCTAAGAAATTCTGCTTCAGAGGAGAGTTCTTGGTCTCAGCTACGTCTGAAAGAAAAAGTGCAAATGTCTCCTATTCCCCAGAGGTGAGAACATGGATAAGAAGGAGCAGGGCTGATGGGTCTTGAGTCCTGTCAGTTCATCAAGAGGCCCAAAGTGGTGACCCATGTGGAACTGGCATCACAGAAAACAGAGAGCTCGGTCCTGAGGGGCAAGAGGGGAGCTAGGAAACCGAAGGGGAAGAAGACCCTCTAACATCACCCTCACATGTGCGTGACTGACCAAACTCCCTAAAAACTCTCCCAGGCTCACCTCCTTCTCCCCTCTCCACTGTCCTGCACTGTCACCAAAATCCTCTTCACATTCTCTATCTTCCATCCTGGAGAACCCCACACCATCCACCCAGTTCTCCACACACTAGAAGTCCACTTCCACCCTCCCCTATCCGTCAACTCAGCACTTCCTGTCTGTCTCCTTTAAAATGTCTCAACTCCCTGCCTCTCCTCTACCATCTGAGTCATCTGGCCCTGGCTCTCTGTTGGTCTCATCTCTTTCTTCAGTCTTCCACACTAGCCTCAGTGGCTTTGTAATAAACCAACTGGACAACATGACTCCCGATTAAGCCCTTCCATGGCTTCTCACCTGGAGAAGAGAAATGCAAGAGGCACAGGAAATGTTTTTCTCTGTGCTGCCCATAGAACTCTTGCAGGTCCTTGAATCTACCAGAACTTCTCTCCTCTGTGCCTTTACTGGTCCCTGATGCTGACCTGTAATTTCTGGGCTAACTCCTCTGTGTCCTTTAATTCCAAGCTTGAGGCCCACTCCCCTGAGAGCTTTCCCTGACAACCCCACACCCATTCTGCTTTAAGTGCCCTGCCCTGTATTCTCTAAACAATAGCTGAACACTTACGATTCTCTACTGTAGCTGGTTAAGGGTAGGTCTGGCCCCTCACCAGCAGGCAAGCTCTTTTATAGGACTCTCCACTGCTCATCTGTGTCTTCAGTGGCTGCCACAGGGGCAGCCATAGGAAAGGCTCACAGGATAGAGTAACTCTTACTCATGGTGTGCTTGCTCCTGGCAGGAGCACCTCAGACACACATGGTTACTCCCACATCCCCTGTAAGGTGGGCTTGCTTCTCTTTTCTTACAAGTCAGTAAGCAGCAGAGCGAGGCTTTGAACCCCTCTAATCCTATACTCTTAACTTACAAGCCGTATACTTCCTGGGACCCTTCACAAAACATGAATTTCACTGCTCTGCTCTGCACTGCCAGGCTTCCCTTTTCTCTTCTGCATCTCACCCTGTCATCATACTTTTCAAGTCTGTTCCTTCTGCAGTTTCTGGGATCACCATCTGCTGAGTATCTGTGAGACTGCTTAACATCTCTCAGCCTGCAACCAAAACTTGCAAACAAAAGTCTTCCAAAACCCACATCTTGCCCAGAACTGTCACCCTCGCCTCTGCTCTTATCTCTCACTGATATCTGGCTTGTTCTCTTCACCACAACTCTGCTCATGCAGTTCCCCTGCCTGGAATACACCGACAGACATATAACAGGCACCTCTTACATGCTGAGTGTGGTGTTGGGAGCTGGGAATATGGGATGAATCAGCTAAGCTCTACCTCCCAGAGAGGTACACTGTTGAAGAGTGAAAGACACACATAAATAACTCTGCAACACAAGTGTTACTATTGGAGAAGAGATTACACAGATTTGGCTGTTGGTAAAGGCAGGGTTGCCTATGCTTGGAAACAGCCAATACATTGAAGTAGCAGAAACAGAAAGCAAAATTGTGGAAGCCTGCGCCTGGGTCAGTCACCTACAAGAAACGATGGTACGCTGAAGAGGAGGCTACAGAGGATTCACATTCACGAGTTCAAGGTGGTGAGCCAAGAAGGGAGCTGCAGACTGACTGGGTGGGGAGGTGCCTGAACTCCTGTGGTCTCTGGTTCAGGACCCTTCTTCTCATGTAATAAAGTAACAATGAGAGGGGAGGTGTGGTGGCTTACGCCTGTAATCCCAGTACTTTGGGATGCCGAGTCAAGAGGACTGCCTGGGCCCAGGGATTCAAGGACAGCCTGTGTAACCTGGTGAGACATCATCTCTATAGTAAATCAAGAAAAATTAGCTGGGCATGGTGGCACATGCCTGTAAGTTCCAAACTACTTGGAAGGCTGAGGCAGAAGGATCATCTGAGCCCAGCAGGTAGAGGCTGTGGTGGTTGTGAGTGTGTGACTGCACTCCAGCCTGGACGACAGAGTGAGACACTGATTCACAAAAAAAAAGAAAAAAGTAACAGTGAGAGAAGCCTCCAGGCAAGTCAGCTGCCTCTGCTTTCTCCCATGGGGACATCCCTACCAGGGGTCATACCCCAGGAATCCTCACCACTTAACCTGATCCACCTGGAGGAACTCTGGCCTGGGAGATGGCAGAGCAGGAATTCTCAGAAGCATTCAGGCCTGAGCTTGAGTTACTCCCTAGTGTGGCCACCTCTTGTGCCCCAGGGCCAAGAAAGAGGGACAGGCCTGTACAAGGGGAGGTGAAAGGACGTAGACCAGGGTTTCAACATGCTCAGGGCCACAAGCCAGGAGTACAGAGACCAACTCAGGGAGCAGAAGGTCTCCCTTGCTGAATCTGGAAGGAAAGAGGAGAGGCATCAGGACAGCCCCATGCTGG
Source organism: Tarsius wallacei (assembly GCA_963574415.1). NCBI lineage: Eukaryota > Metazoa > Chordata > Mammalia > Primates > Tarsiidae > Tarsius > Tarsius wallacei. Next base: position 7,736 of record CAUYQG010048657.1, on the reverse strand, counting down.
AGGCCAAGGTGGCTGAACATATGGTAGGAATGCCAGAATGAGGGAGCGGATGGAAGCCAGCAAGTGGCAGAGTGACGCTCAGAAGTTGAGTGTTGAAATGTCTAGGTAGGTCTGCTGGAGGGTTGGCTACAGCATCTGGATGGAGGTCTAGAGGATGGAGGGTAGACAAAGGGTCCCTCCCCACCCACTCACCAGGTGTTGCTTCTGGGCTTCCTCTCACCAAGGCCTCCAGCTCTTCTCTGTCATCTGGGTGGGAGGTCAGATTGGGTATTGAGGGGTCTGCAGGGAGAGAACAGCACTGTCATCCACCCAGGACATGGAGAGCCAGATGTTCAGTGAGAACCTTCTGGCTCTCTTGACTTTTCTTTCTTTCTTTTTGAGTTGGTGTCTCACTCTGTCACCCAGACTGGAGTACAGGGGCACGATCATGGCTCACCACAGCCTCAACCTCCTGGGCTCAGGCAATCCTTCCACCTTAGCCTCCTGAATAGTGGGAACTACAGAACTAGAGGCATGTGCCACTATGCCACACTTTTTTTCTGATTTTTATAGAGACAAGGTCTCACTAGTTGCCTAGGCTGATCTCAAACTCTTAGGGCTCAAGCTATCTTCTTGCCTTAGCCTCCCCAAGTGTTGAGATTACAGGTGGGAGCCACCACAACCGGTCTCTCCTGACTTTTCGATGCTTTATTCGGCAAACAGTTCCTGTGGGCCAAATGCTGTACTTTGTAATGCTGGAGATACCAGTCCTATAGGGTTCCCAGTGCAGTGAAGGAGAGGGACTCAGACAGTCACAGTCCAGGGCAATCAGAGTGATGATTCACTCATTCACCCATGGGCCACACATTGCCCGAGGCATTCATGGGCCAGGCCCCACAGAAGATGTTGGGGTCTCAGAGTCCAAGCAGTACTAAGCCCTGCCCTTCACAAACTTCCTCAAGGAAGGGAACAAAGTCATTACCCTGAGGGACACATGCTACAGTAAAGAACACACCATTGCTGGCTTTGAAAATGGAGGGAGGAGCCATGAGCAACACAGGCGGCTTCTAGAAGCTGGACATGGACAAGGAAAGATGGATCTCCTGGAGCCTCAGGAAGGAACACCGTCCTGCCGACACCTTGACTTCAGACCAGTCAGACCCATTTTGAACTCATGACCTTCAGGACTGTAACATAATGTGTATTGTTTGTGGTATTTGTAAGAGCAGCAATAGGAAATGAACACACTATTCATATATATATACGTACACACAAATGTGTGAAGGGGGAGTCGAGATAAACACATTTCTGACTGTGAATTGTAGTTTAAAAATGGAACAGACACCGAGACAGGACCTCCCAGAAGCTGCTTCTGCAGCACAGTCTACAGTTTGGGGAAAATGTACTCGAATGTGATGAAATTTTATCAGATGATAGTATGCAATATTTTATTTTTTCATCATTTGGAGTAAATTATTCTTCTGTTTCTTGGAAAAGAAAAAACTGAGGAAATAAAGAAGGGAAATATGTCAATGAGATGATACTGATGGGGAGCCAGGTGACACTGTCTGGGAGATGTACAGCCCTGAGCTGGAGTCTAAGTGCCCTGCTACTTGCTCACTGTATGCTGCTGGCGTGCAGAAGAGGGTTACACGCTCTCTTGGGAAAGGCCTGCTGGCAAGGTTGGAATTTGACAGGGACACTTCTGGGCTGGTCCCCAGAACTGGTGAGAGGGGTTCACTGGGTCTAAACAGTGCAAACACTGTGGTCAACACTGAATACCTGCTTTCCTTCTGGGAGTCTGGAATTTTGGTGTTTGCCAGTTAGAGGGGGCCACATGACCAGCTCCTAAGAAAAACCCTGATACCGGTCTCTGATGAGCTTCCCTGGCAGATAGCATTTCACCTGTGTTGTCATACTTCACAGCTGGGAGAATTAAGGGTCAGTGACCTGTGTGACTCCACAGAGAGAATTCTGGAAGCTTGTGCCTAGCTTCCCTGGACTTCACCCCAGGTACCTTCTCCCTTTGCTGACTGTGCTCTGTGTCTTTTCACTGTAGTAAATCGCAGCCATGAGTCTGACCACAGGCTGAGTCTGGGAGTCCTCCAAGAGTATCATCAATACTGGGATGCTCCTGGGGACCTGGACACAGCTGGGAAGACGACTTCCTCTCTTTGAACCTCAGTTTCAGAACAATCAGCAGAAGAGGGACAATCCAACTTCCTCATGGAGTGACTGGAGACTGAACAAGAGTTCTAAGAGCTCACTCAGCACAGGACCCAGTCCCTGCTACTTGTTCATTTATTAACTTAGCAACTGTCCACTGAGCCCCCAGAGCAGGTACTGTCTGATCCAACCACTGGGGATAGTGAACAAAACAGTTCAAGTCCCTGCTGTCACAGAGCTCCCATTCTAGATGGAGTGATGAACAAGCTGAGCAGGAGAGGGAGGCAGATAAAATAGGGGTCACAGTTTATAGTCTTTAAAAAGGGAAGCCCCAAGAGCCACCTATGCAGAAGGGAGAGCAAATGTGAAGACCCTGAAGCATCAGCTTGAAGAATGACTACAACTAACAGCAGGAAAGAAGGTTGAGGAACAGGGAGACACCAGAGTAGGGTTTCTCAGCCTCAACACTGACACTTGGGGCATGGCCTGATCCTTGGCTGTGAGGGCTGTCCCATGCATTGCAGGATGTATGGCAGTATTCCTGGGTTCGACCCACTAGATGCAAGCAGCACTCCACTGACCCAGGGAGTGCTGCTTGCATCTAGTGGGTGGAACCCAGGGATACGGGTGACAGGAGCATAGGTGGTCACTGAGCAGGGACAGTGGGCCTCCAAGGATGAGGCAACACTCACTCAGCAGGAAGAGGTCCTGGTAGTTGTCCAGTGCCATGTCCCAGAACAAGCCCTCCTGGTCCAGCCCCAGGTGCTCCCAATCTTCACAGGTGAAGTCCATGGCGACGTCCTCGAGGGTCACAAAGTCCTGAAACACAACACACTGTTGGTAACTCAGGGGCTGAGGTCAGGGAGGAGCCGAATGGCTCACTCAGGGTGCCCCCAGCTCTCAATTTTTCAGGTCTTTGGCAAAACTCATCCTACCCTCGGTCTCATAAGAACCTTAAAGCCATTGCATAGCTAAACTCTGGTGTGTCCACATGGCTCTTTGAGCTATGGCCATCATGTTTCTTGGCTTTGGCCCCCTCCCCTACCTTGGGGAGGTGAATCTCTCTCTGCATTCGCCATCGCTTTGCTAAACCTCTTCTGCCAAGGCCTTCTCTAACCCCTCCACAAAAAAAAAATAGCAAATCTGGGTCCCTCATCCTCTCTCCTGCCTTATTTCTCCAGAATTCTTACGGTCACTTATACTCTATGTGACCTACTTACCTATTTTATTGCCTAGTATGTGGTGAATTATAACCCTCCAGAAAGATATGATAAAATCCTCACCCCTGGTACCAAGGACTATGCCTTTATTTGGAAATAGGGTCTTTACAGAGGTGATGGAGTTGAGGTCTTTAGGACTCATATGACTGATGTTGCTATACAAAGGGGAAATAGGAACACAGAGACAAACACATGCTGAGGAAAGATATGAAGATACTGAGAAACACTGTATGAGGTGAAGGCAGAGATCAGAATGATCAATATGTCCTTTCTACAAGTCACTGAAAACCAAAGATGGCCAGCAAACCACCAGAAGACAGGGGACAGGCATGGAACGAATTCTCCCTCATAGCCTCAGAAGGAACTAGCCCTGCCTACACTGTGATCTCAGACTTCTGGCCTCCAGAACAGTGAGACAATACATTTCTGCTGTTTAAGCCACCTCTCTGTGGTATTCTGTTACAGCAACCCTAGCAAATGAATATACTGTTACCCCAAATAATATGAGGGGGACTCAAAAAGCGAGATTTATCTTTTGGAGGGCGGGTACCTTTTAATACAGCTTCCTCTGCTAGGTAAGTGTTCTAGGAACTCACTGGCATCAGTGTAGCCATTAGCATTGTTGTGAGAGGTTGTGTGCAGCTCTGGTGAATTTTTTTGGGGGGATACTTTCAACGTGTTTGCCTATTTCATGATGGGTGGTTTACATGAACAATATGCCCACACTGCACTGAGTGTTCAGCAGTTTTTGACCAAAAACAGCAAGACCCCTTTTGTTTCCCCGATGAAAAAAATCCTCAAAGGGAAACATTTTGCTGATGTGGGAGAGGTGAAACAAAAAACAGCAGAAGCACTAAAAGGCATAAAAATTGACAAGTTCAAAAACTGTTATGAGCAGTGGAAAAAGTATCTTGATAGGTGTTTTGCATCAAACAGAGTACTCTGAAAATGACTGAAGTTTAAACATGTAATAATACACAATTTTTTTTTCTTTTTTTTTTTTTGAGTTGGAGTCTCACTCTGTCGCTCAGACTGGAGTGCAGTGGCCGCTCCCGGCCACTGCAGCCGCGACCTGCTGGGCTCCGGTGATCCTTCCGCCTCAGCCTTCCACAATTTTTAATCAATAAATTCTGGGGTGTCTGCCCCCCCACCCCCCGCTCGTGTGTGAACTTCATGAGGGCAGGGACCATATAACTTGGTTCCCTATTCCAGCACTGAGAACAAAGCCCACACATACACAGTGGCACACCATACTTGTTGAATGAGGCAAGGAAGCACGTGGCCCTGGCAGTTGATTTAGGACAAAGAGGTCATCAAAGATAGAGCCAATACTACGTGGGGCTTAGAGGCGGTGACAATAAACTGAGTCCTGATCACACTGTCAGATCAAGCCAGTCCCACCTCTGGTCTATCGATTACGTGATCTACGTAGTCTCCTGGCTGTTTAAGTTAGTTTAAGTCAGGGTTTCTGATACTTAGAGTTGAAACGGTCACTGGCCATACCCTGTAGAGAGGAATAAGCCAAAGAGGATTTTTTTGGCAGAAGTCAAATCACAGAGGGCCTGGAGGGACTTCCTTCCTTTCCTTAGACTCCCAGAATGTGCTGGACATAGCCCCTGGTCAACATGATGGAGGGGGTGGGAAGACAAAAGTACAGACTTGATCCCTGTGGTATTGGGGAGCCCCAGAAGAGTTTTATATGGAAGAGTGAAAAGTCAGAGCATGTACTCAACAATCATTTCTCCTGTGTGTCAGAATATACTGTGGGTGCTGGGGACACAGGCCTGGTTCCTAGCCTCTAGGAGCTCACGGTCAGATGGAGAGACATGAGGGATGCTGACAGTGAGCATGAGGTAGGACTGGACTGAGAGAGATATCAGGGGCTGTGTGGGCCAGGGGAGGGAAGGAGGGAAGGGGAGGACACTGCCTGGTCAGGTAGTGCGGCCAGCTTCCTGGAAGGGAAGACATTCAAGTTAGATCATGAAGGATGAGCAGAAATTTACCAGATGGAGAAATGGTTACATGCACTCATTCATTCCACGAACATCTCAGGAGGCTTCCTGTGTGCTGGACCTGTTTTGGGCCCTAGAGACTCAGAAATAAATCTCAATCAGCTCCTGTCCATGAGGAGCATCTAGTCTGATGGGGTTGACAGATGAGGGCAGGAACAACCACATCTGAGTGGATCTGTGTGACAGTGGGGGGTGGCAGGGGGTGTTACAGGTGGCCAGAGCAGGGAAGAGCTGACTCTATTTGGGAGAATAGAGAGGACTGAGCTGGGTCTTGAGGTAGTGTACGACATTACCAGATAGAAAAGGATGGCATGGTATTCTAAGAGGGGGTATAGCGTGAGCAAAGGCCAGGAAGCTGGAAATTGTAACATTTAACCTCCAGGCCGAAAGGGAGTATTGGCTGTCTAGGGAAATGGCAGAAGATGCCAGAGAGTTGAGCAAAAACCCAGATCATGGAGGAATGGGCTGAGAAGCCTGGGGTGTATCCTGCAAGCAGCAGGAATTTCTGAAGGGTGCTGGGCAGGAGAAAGACAGCAAGAGCTTTACTTTAAAAAGACCATTTGGGAGCCAACACGGACATCAAGCTCAGAACAAAGGCAGGCCAGCTTTCCTGCCTTTGCAGGTGATCACTTAAGACAGAAGGACCCTTGACTCACCTCAGTCATAGCCAACTGGGGCCCAGTGGTCTCTTTTAAGCTCCTCTTCCTTCCCCTCCGTGTTCCTGGCTGGCAGGGCTGTGGGAAGGACGAGGGAGACGTGAGAAAGTCTCCCTTCCTCCTAGGGCTGCCTCCCTGGCCATGCTGGATGAGCCCCCAAAATGTCCAGAAGTAGAAGGATGAATCTCAATGGGAGTCTCCCTGCAGGAATCACAACAATACCATTTACTGAAACTGCCCCAGCCCCAAATTTCCACCAAGCCTCAGAACCTACAGAGCAACTTGGCAACCATTCCTAGTGTCTTACATAGTCAGGGAAAGCACACTTGTGAGACTGGGTGATGAGCCTACAGCCTCGGTGGAAGCTTCTGGCTCATTCTCTGCTGTGTCTCAGCACCAGCATGGTGCCTGGTGTACAACAGGTACATTGAAATTATTTGTTGGCTGGGCACAGTGGCTCACACCTGTAATCCCAGCACTTTAGGAGGCTGAGGCAAGCGGACTGCCTGAGTCTAGGGGTTTGAGACCAGCCTGGGCAACTCCACAATAAATTTTTTAAAAAAATCAGCTAGATAGCCGGGCTCGGTGGCTCAGCCTATAATCCCGCACCTTTGGGAGGCTGAGGTGAGTGAATTGCCTGAGCCCGCGGGTTCGAGACCCGCCTGGGCAGGCGAAACCTCATCTCTACAATAAATCAAAAAAAAAAAAAAAAATCAGCTGGGCGTGGTAGCGCGTGCCTGTAGTTCCGGCTACTCGGAAGGCTGAGGCGGAAGGATCGCCAGAGCCCAGCGGGTCGAGGCTGCGGTGGCCGGGAGCGGCCACTGCACTCCAGTCTGGGCGACCGAGTGAGACTTCAACTCAAAAAAAAAAAAAAATCAGCTAGACGTGGTGGTATATGCCTATAGTTCCAGCTACTTGGAAGGCAGGAACATTCTACATCACAAAACAGCACCATGACATAAGTCCACAGATTCTTAAAACTCTGAGGTCAGATGTGCTTTGAAATTCAGAAATTGGGCTGGGTGTGGTGGCTCATGCCTATAATCCCAGCACTTTGGGAGGCTGAGGTGAGAGGATTGTCTGAGCCCACAGGTTCGAGACCAGCCTGAGCAACTTGGCAAGACCTCATCTCTACAGTAAATCATAAAATTAGCCAGGCATGGTGGTGCACACCTGTAGTTCCAACTACTTGGAAGGCTGATCCTCCCTCAGGAAGGATCACCTGAGCCCATCAGGTTGAGGCTGTGGTGGCCAGGAGCATGCCACTGCCCTCCAGCCTGGGTGACAGAGTGAGACTCCAACTCAAAAAAGAAATTCAGAAATTTTCACATTTTAAAAAGGTGATATAGCACACATACAGCACCTTTCATTAAAAATCCCAGGGTAGCGCCTGTAGTTCCAGCTACTTGGAAGGCTGAGGCGGAAGGATTACTGGAGTGCATAAGGTCGACACGGAGGTGGCTGTGAGTGTGTCATGGCACTCCAGCTTGGGTGACAAAGTGAAACTCCAACTCAAAAAAAAAAAAAAAAGAATTTTTCTATAAGTTAACTTTGAAAGACAGTCGTCCTGGCACTGCTTGTGTATGTCAAGGAATGGATGACCCACTACTAGTTATTGGGGTATTCCACTCCAATGTCGAATGGTGCAAAGTCCTTTAAAAGTTTACTTCCTTTTTCTCAAGGATGCTCTTAAATATTAGAAG
>CAUYQG010048656.1:0-30534 GCA_963574415.1 Tarsius wallacei | reverse complement strand
TTTTGGACTTCAGATATTTATGAATTTTGGAATATTTGCATATACTAAATTAGCTATCTTGGGGATGAAACCCAAGACTAAATACATAATTCATTTATGTTTCATACACAGCTTATACATATAGCCTAAAGATAACCTTATATAGTATTTTTAATTTGTGTGTGAAACAAAGTTTGTGCTAAGTATTTATGTGTGGAATTTTCTACTTGTTGGTGTCATGTCAGTTTTAGGTTTTAGATCATTTTGATTTCAGATTCTCAGGTTAGAGATGTGCAATCTGTAGAAACATGTTTGAAACAAATAAAAAAATACAAAGCCTTAGGAAAGGGGTAGAAATTCTCAGCAAAGAAACAGAAGATATTAAGAGGAGCCAAATGGGAATTTTAACACTGAAAATATAAAAATTAAAACACAAACAACAGGGACTGGGCTCAACAAGAGAATGCAAGAATGGAGGAATGAGTCAGTGGACTGGAAGATAGAACAGTAGAGATCACTCACTCACTCAGAACAACAAAGAGAAAATAGACTGAAATAAAAGGAATACTGCCTCAGTGATTTGTGAGACTATAACAGATGATCTAATCTTGTCATTGGAGTTGCAGAAAGAGAGGATAAAGAAGGTGGAACTGAAACAAAACTTAAAGAAACAATCGTCCAAAATTCTGCATGTGAAAAGAAACACCAATTCCTGATCAAAATCCCAAATGCCCATGCCATAAAGGATAAAATAAGCCGGGCTCGGTGGCTCAGCCTGTAATCCTGCGCCTTGGGAGGCTGAGGTGAGTGGATTGCCTGAGCCCGCGGGTTTGAGACCCGCCTGGGCAGGCGAAACCTCATTTCTACAATAAATCAAAAAAATTAGCCAGGCATGGTAGCGCACGCCTGTAATTCCGGCTACTCGGAAGGCTGAGGTGGAAGGATCGCCGGAGCCCAGTAGGTCGAGGCTGCGGTGGCCGGGAGCGGCCACTGCACTCCAGTCTGGGCGATCGAGTGGGACAACTCAAAAAAAAAAAAGCCAGGCTCGGTGGCTCAGCCTGTAATCCCGCACCTTTGGGAGGCTGAGGTGAGTGGATTGCCTGAGCCTGCGGGTTCGAGACCCGCCTGGGCAAGCAAGACCTCATCTCTACAATAAAATCAAAAAATTAGCCGGGCATGGTAGCGCGCGCCTGTAGTTCCAGCTACTTGGAAGACTGAGGCGGAAGGATCGCCGGAGCCCAGCAGGTCGAGGCTGCGGTGGCCGGGAGCGGCCACTGCACTCCAGTCTGGGCGACAGAGTGAGACTCCAACTCAAAAAAACAAAACAAAACAAAACAAAACAAAAAAGAAATAAGACCTACATCGTATGACCGTATGACTATGGTAAAGACAATATGTACTTAAGGATAATATGCTACTGTTTGGGGTCTCCAATATTTTGGGCTTACTGTGAGGTCAAAGAATATGTGAATACCTGGCACAGTGCCTAATACTTAGGGTTTGCATCTTGTTCTCGGAGAAAGTCAGACCCTGAGTCTAAGCCCAGCTTGGGGGTGAGAGTGAGGTCTCTTTTGCAAATCCCAGAAGGGGGCCCTGGGATATTGAGATGAGGAATTCCAAGCCAAGGCTTTTCCTTGGATGTGGCAGTGAGAAGAGAGCCTCTGGGAAGGGGCTGGCCAGCGCCTGCCCCCCAGGGAGTCATAGGAACAGAAATAGGAAGCCCCGGGCTGGTATTTACAGTAACTCCTCAGCCCTTGACCACATTGTCTTGTCTGTGGTGCATTTATTTTGAGGACAAGCACTGAAGTCATTGCTGCCCGAAAGTGCTCCAGGCAGGCCCGCCTGCCGAACCAGACCCACAGGCTGGCCCAGAGGTGCCCGGAGTCTGGCAGGCTGACTGCAGGCCAGGATCAGGCCCCTGCCCAGGAACAGACCCAGGCTCCCCAGGAGACTTTAAGAAGTGCTCCCAGCAGGAAGCTCTGAGGAGGAGGCAGAGGGAGGGGCAGCCCCACCCCACCACCCACTCCCTCATTGTTATCTCACTTTCCTTTTCCTCTTCCTCCTAGGCGGCCTCCGCCTGCCTTCCCAGCTGTTGGTGCTCTTCTTTCTCCCCTTTTCTTATAACTCAGCGAGAAAAAGGGGAAGCCTCTCCCCGGCATTGATGAGCAAAAACCCAGGGTTCCAGGCCTGGGCTTAGGCCCAGACAGGCCTCTGGAATCTGGCCACTGGCTGAAGGGCAGGCAGCCCTGAAATGCCTGCCTTGGTTCCCCACACCTTTGCTGAGCAGGAGCCACTGAGCCTCCCTGGAGGCAGGCCTAAGATTCCACCTGCCACAGGAGGCCTGATTTCTTCAGACTGTCCTTTCTGGAAGTTTCCCTGGCCAGAGCCTCTTCTTTCTACTCTGGCATACTACTGGAATGGGGCACTCCCTAACCCACATGCCCATCCTACCCTGTCTCCCAAGACCAAAGAGCCCTGCGTTACAGTTGCCAGCTCTGCCACATTCTCACAGTGCAACCTTAGCTTCCCGGTTGCAAAATGCAGAGGTTGAATAGGGCCCTGGCTCACACCTTTTTTTTTATCTTTAAAGAAAACCTTCCACAGAGACCAGCTTTGTACTGCAGGCCTTTTTTGAAAATAAGTGGGGACCTGCAGCCACATCTGCTCACCAGCATCCCTTCCCTTTTCCCAAAACCAACTCCATGGAAGCCCTTAAGCAAAGTCACCATAGACAGTTGTGCAGGTTATGCACTGCACAACCTTAGGATGCACAGTGCACATTGTAGACTATGAGGATGGCTCCCCCTAGAGTTGTCCAGGACCAAATATTGTGGCCCCACTCTTAGAGTTTCATGAAGCAGCATTTTAAAACCACTAGATTTGATCATCACTTGAAGGCTTAGAGATCTAACACTCCTCTGTCATGCTGGCATTCATCCAGTACTTCACTAACTCTAAGGTGCGAGTTCATAAGGGCTTAATCCACTAACATTCTTAGAGCATCAGTGTATTCACTGGACACAAAAGCTGTTTAGTTCTCAGGTTTAAAGTGCGTAGGTGGAGAATTCTGGACCTTGTCTAAGGCAGGAAAAATCTGGTAAGGTCCAGGAATCTTCCTCTCGTCTGACAATTTATTCCAGAACAGCAAATGTCTGCCTGTCTGTAGCTGGTGATTTCTTGAAGCCAAGAATTATGCCCCTTGGGCATTTTGACCTCCCTAAAAGACACAGGCCATTGTGACTGAACGAGGTAAAGAAGAAAACTCAGACTACCCCCACCTACTTTTAGCCAGAAATTATGTCAGTAGTGTGACAAATGTCACCTTACTTATTTTCACAACTACCCTTCAGGGTTGTTATTATCATCTCTGGGAAACAAGTTATGTGAGGCTGAGACCATCTAAGCATATTGCCTGAAGTGACAGAGCAATTAGGAAGCAAACTCATGATTCGAATCCATGTTTCCGTACACCCAAAAACAGTCCTTGCCCCCATCAGAGAGAATCCCATCTCTGTTCTGGGTATCAGAATCCTCTGAGGAGTTTATCAAAATGTGCATTTCACCTGAAATCTGAATTTCTAGGAGTGAGTCCCAGAAATTTCTATTTAATCCCACCAAGAGATGCTCATATATAACCTGGTTTGGAAACTAATGATTTGGAATGTAAATTGGTGCTTGGTAGTAGAAATAATCTCACAATCTCACACAGCCCACTTTCCATGTCTTTGTTCATGCATTCTCCTCTGCCTTGAAGGATGTCTTGTCTTCCATCCTTGAAGGCCGGATTCTAATTTAACCCTCTGCAGGAAGACTTCCTGGACTGCTTATTCAGCATGTGGTTTCTCCTCTATTTCTTACAGTTATCCCCTTGTGCCTTTCTAATGCACTAACCACCGTGTGCCTTGGACAGGCTATCTATCTGCATGCTTTTACCTCCCCAAGGCTTGAAACTCCTCCTGGACAAAACCTGAGTCTTGAGTATTAGTTCCCATTCACTTCTTTCATCGTGGAGGACAGCAGACACCTGAACAGAGCCTTAGACGTGAATCAAAAAGCATCCACTGAATTGGGTTAGATAGAATGATCATAACACTTCATTCCAAACGTGTTTCTAGATGGTGAGTCTGCAGATCCCTCAGAACCTTGGCTGGTTCTTTGCCTTTTATCCCTAAATCCCTTGACCAGAAATAATCTCTCTCTCTGCAACATAACCACCTGGTGAAACTCCCTTGATACTTCCACCACCATCTCCTTTGCAAAATCATTCCCACTCGAGGCAGCCTTTGCTACAGTGGCTGCCTCTGGGAAACCTCTGCTGGGATAGGACCCATCACAGATCTCCTATATTTTCTTGTGTGTGCCTTCTTCACTGGGCTGCAAGGTTCCAGGGGTCAGAATTAGGTCTTATTCACTCTATATTCCAAGGGCCTTGGTGCGTGGACAGGTACATATCAGAAGCTCATGGGAGGGATGAATAATTAAATGAATGGACAAATGGATGGAAAAATAACTTGGTGCCAGGTCTGGGTAACATCTCAACAGGAGGTCTCCTTAGAGCCAGTGTATTTACCAGAACATAAACAGAGAGCAGCCAGCACCCTACCAAGATCTGGGTTCCATAGACTTTTCAGGAAGTAGTTCTGGGCGGACAAAAGGCATTCCCTAAAATCAGCTGTCTCTGCATCTCAGAGGTTTGCACAACACCTAGGACAAAGGCAAGGCCATAGTAGACAGTTCAAATTTCTTTCTTTCCTTCTTTGCTTCCTTCTTCCCACAAATACCTCTTTCATAGTATGCTTTGGTCTACTGGAGAAATACCCTGAATTAGATCTTGGATGGCACCAGTGCCCCTCACAAACCCATTCCTACAACAAAACAATGGCCTGGCGTGGAACTGTCGCTGCTTTCCTCTCCTCCTAACATCCACAGGCATCAGAAAGAGATGTGCTGGGAGATCCCAAGGGCTTCATCAGCATGACCAGATCCAAGTCACAGGGGTCAATGTTTTTCCCATTTTTTGCCCATAATTAGTAACAAATGCAGCCATAACTCTGAACTTGCTTTTCTGGTACTTTTTGAAAGACTTTCAGTCACAGAATTTTTATTAGCTCTTTTTTTTTTATTTTTTGTCATTTAACAAATAAGAAAATCCCTGCAAATTGAAGCCAGACATGTTTGCATGGGCTATCAAAAGCCACTATATTTTTATCATGTTTGTTTTTACTTACTCAGTCTTCTTAGCTCTCTAGTCATGGGGTTCCAGCGTCTCCTTCTTGTTTTGAAAGCCAGGAGATGCTGGCATATGGTATGAATTGATTCTCCACCAGACCCATGTGCCTAAAATCTCTAGAAGGTTCTTTGTTAAGGAAAGTAGGAGAGTCTCATAAAATGAAAATCTCTGTTCCATTTTCTTAGACCCAATTGAACATGCCATCCTGTACATATAATTAAACCCTGATACATATCATAATTGTGAAACTGGCACAATTTTGTATCTCATTAAAGTAAGTGGTGTGATTAGAACAAAAGAATGTACGCCATATACCTCCCTCCTCCCATGTATAAACTGGGCCAGATTTCTATGGTGTCTAGGAGCTTTTTACATAGTCAGTCTATCCCAGAGAGGCATGGACTTGGGGAGACCACTGCCAGGTTGTAGAATCACCAGCATACACTCAAATTGGGACCATACTCATCTGCTTGGTGCTCAAACCCAGAGAGACTCATCCATTTTTCTCTGTCCCAGGCTGAGTGAGGAGAAAAATCAATATTCCTAAGTGGGAAAAGACCCAGTGAGTTGCTGAAAAAGTTACTTCCATTTATATTTTTGATACTAAGTAGACATCTTTGGGCCAATGAAATTGCAAAGTGGTCAGAGCACAGAGGAAGTAGCAGGCAGCCCAGCTCCCCTCTCACAGCCTTGCAACCCCAGAAACACAATTAACCTCTCTGGGCCTTGCTTCTCCATTCATTAGTACTTATTTATTTGACTTCCTTATGCTTGCCCTTTGTGGAAAGAAATCACCTCAGGGCACATGCACAAAACAGTAACAATTAAAATACACCCGCTGAACTGAGATGGCCAACAGCCTCAAACTCAGAGACCAAACTCAGAGACAGTCAGATAAGCCTTTTTAAAAGCTCTATCCCCATAACTTGCCAGAATGACAGCGGGAGGACAAGAATTCCACAGCAATGAAGAGCCCACTACATGGGGAGAGAGGTAGCTTCCAATGATCTTGGGAAGCATTGGCAGCAGAGCCCTGGCTAAATAACTGTGCGCTAAGAGCAAAGCCTAGCTCAAAAATGAGGAAGGTTCTCTAAGCTTTAAAGCCATTGTTGGAACCACTGAGAATCTTGAAGAATATCTGTTTGAGAATCACACAACTCAGCAAGGACCTAGACACAACATGAATGACCCTTACTCAGAGCCTTGCCAGCCTTGCCCTTACTCCCTGTAGGAGTGTAAAAGAGGCAAAGGAGCTCAAAATAAGAAAGCTGTTTCTGAGAATTAGAGCTGCTCCACAAGGGGAAAGTGACATGACAGACTCTGTCCCTGGAGGAGTTCAAGCTGAGATGGAGACCTACTATGCTTCAGGAGCCATAGCAGGTCCCTGCATAAAAGATCCCAGGGAACCAGAACACCCAGGTTAGGAGAAACGGTGCCAAGCAGGTGATATACCGCTCTATCTAACACTAATTCACACAAAACTTCCACATGGAAACAGTTTTTCAAGGCTGAGTTGAAAAGCCTACTGTATATATTTAGCTACTGTCTTTTTCACTGGGCAACATATCATGGATATCAGTCCATGAACAAGGTCTTCATTCTTTTCAATGGTTACAGTTATAAGCATCTATCAAAATATAATTTTAAAAAAATTTAACCAGCTCCCAGTTATGTACATTGAGGTTGTTTCCAGTGATCTGTAATCACAAACAATCCTTGTATTGCCATGTAAAAGTATATCTTTAGGTCATATTTCTAGAAGTGGAACCACTAGGTCAAAAACTGTGCCTACAGAATGCTGAAGGATACATTGTTTTCCTCAGGGGTTGTACCTTTACTAAACATTACCAGGAACAAAAGAATTGTCACATGGTGTCACTGAATGCTAACCACTAGCTGTGGATCTTCTGCTGTGCATGCCGACTTCTCCTACAAGCCTCTCCAGGCTATCAACTCCTATAGTCATGGGGCTGCATTCCCAAATGAAACATAAAACTCTATTTCTGGAAGTCCTTGAACACATACTGAATATTTGAGCTCAAGAGAACAAAGTCCGAAGAGAGAATCTCCCTAGTGTAAAGCCTACCTTCTATTTTCCCATTTCCTTTTGTAGGGTCTATTTCTTTTTCTATGATTCTTATCCAGACAACCATTTCTTTCCCTTCTCAAGGATGTAACCCAAGATTCAACCACTAGACAAACCTAACAGAACAGATCACCCCAGCATCTGCACAAGATCTATCCATATGGTGCTTTATTATTGGCATTTTTCTGTCTCTAGTCACTACAGCCTTCTAAAGAAGACGTGGTATGCTGTTTAATAAAAGACTCATGTGCTGCTGAGCACGTTGATAAGTTTGGATATATAAATATTGACGAAAGATGGAGTTGAACCTGGGGAAAGCCAAACATTCCTGCACAACAAAACCAGAGGAATTTGGAGGTTCCAAGAGAAATCTCTGAAAGAGTAGATGAGGATGAGAGAGGGAAATGATATGAAACAGCCATCAAGATACCAGAAAGCAGGAGTTGTGCTGTCTGGGAAGCATGCCAGGAGGGCTTCTCCAGAGGTCTTGGGACCCAAAGACGTTCTGAACAAGGATGTCACTAATGTTGACTCTAAGGCAGCTGTTATGTTCGAACGTAGGTGCCATCTTGGTACACCTGCTGCAGAGGCATTGCTAATGTCTTGTGGATTATTGTTTCTGTGTGTGGCAATAGTCAATCAAGGAAGAAGCTGACCCCATCTGGGTTAATATGGCATAGATCAAAAGCTGTATTTACCTAACTGAACCTCAGAGCTCAAGATGACCATGGAAATATTAGCCCATGGGGATTCCTAGGACCTAGCCAGGATCTCCATTGATCAAGGAGTTCAGAGACTAAAGATTTCTCCTGCTCTCTGAATCATATGCCATGACTCATTCCTGCGTCTCTCTCTATGAAGATAGGCCAAGATGTTTATTCCTGACACCACAACTCTTCTTTCAGGTAGCCCCATGGCCTTCTCCCTCACTTCATTCAGGTCCCTGCTCCAATACCTCCTGGTTAAACGTCATTCCTGATCATTAACTACAATCACACTCCCTGACCTTGCCTTATTTCTCATTAATAGTACGTCTCATCACCATGCATTGTGTATTTGTTTATTCCCTTATTGTTTGTCTCCCTCCACCCCCACATGTAAGCCCTGTATTAATGGGAAATTTCCCGTCCTGTTTTCTTCTTTGTCTTCATTGCCGAAAACTATGACTGGCCCATAGTAGGTGCTCAGTAAATATTTGTGGAATTTACTAAGCAAGCCTATAATGACCAGAATACATGGAAAATAAATCATTAAAACATTTGGACATTGTTTAAAACTCAGCAGATTAAAATTTTAAATGTCTCAATGTGGCTGAGAAAACAACTATTTTATAAGGAACAGAGTGCAATTAAAGTCTGAGACCTCAAATTAAGACATAAAATCGGTCCCGTTATCCTCAGGTTTTGCAGACTAATAGCAATCACAGACTTAGATGCAGAGAAAGATTTTATGAATTGCACATCTTTCAGCAGCACATGACTGCCTGCCACAGACAGGGAGGGTGTGAGTCCTAGTCCAGATAACCATGAGCCTGCGTGAGTAATTGTGACCAAGCTCCTATTACCAGGCCAAACTTTGCACTGGGAATCAAGCATGTGTCACTGAGATCAGCATTTGGCTCTTCTGTCCACTGTTTTGTGCCAGCCCAGACAACTTGTGCTCTATCAGTGATATTACAAACTGTGCTCTCACTTTTACTTCAGCTACAGAAGTGGAGAACTTGTCATGCTTTGTGGGGAAAGGGAATCGAGCACTGAGTTTAATCCAAGAGTTGTCTGCCTTTCCACCACCAAGCTATTACTTTCCACTCCCCTGCCGGATTCACCACTCTCCCATTGCCTATTCAGAGCAGCCATTACTGCAAAATGAGAAGATGCTTTTAGCTAAACACTGGGATCATTAACTCCACCCACATAGAAGAGTAGGGAGGCCAAAAGCAGCCTTTGGAAAACATACTCAAGCCACCAAAGTGAAGATAAAGTACTTGAAGATTTAGGGCAGCAGAATCTCTGGCCCAAATAACTCCAGGGCAGGCACACCAAGAAAAGCAGGGAAAGAACAACTGCCTCATGACACAAGACAATGTAGATGCACCTTTAATCTTAGCACTTTGGGAGGCCAAGGCAGGAGGATCATTTCAAGCCAGTAACTCCAGACCAGCCTGGACAACACAGCAAGTCCTTATCTCTATTAAATACATACATACATACATACATACATACATACATAATATAAGTAAATAAAATAAAAGACAATGAGATGAATTATCTAAACTTCTCGTAGTGTCTGTCCACACAGCCTCAACTTACTTGAGAATCGTTCCCTTAGGCCTCACTTAGCCCATGGAAATAAATATCATCAGTGAAAAAAAAACCATAGAAATCCATCCCATTTATACAGGTGCTCTCCTTAGAGGGATGGTAATAAAATCAAGTTTGTATTCCTTGAAAGTATGCATTCGTGTTAACATCCTGGCTTTGTTTAAGTGAATTTGACACATATCTATTCAAATAAATTAACACTCTCATTTGGCAGAAATAAACAGGTTGTCATGCCAATCTGTGAGTTGGTCTACAAGATCTTTCTGAAAATAATAAAGTAAAAGCCATGCAAAATGCTTCATTATATTTTAATGTCAAATGAAAGTGGTCAGCTTTTCTTTTCTTTCTTTTAACCTAAAATTCCCTGACCTATTATACTCTGTGTAATACAATGTGCTAGTGATAACAACTAGAGGCGAAGGAATAAAGGTGAAAGAAAATGGGCAGGGGCATGTGGAAAATGCACTAGCAATTTATCAAGGGAAGAGTGACAGTTCATTGTCTCTATAGATTTAAAAATATATGGAATAAATCAGTCAACCTTTTATTTTATTCTTTCTGAGCATCCAAATCTAATATTATAGCATAACATGTATCATTCCACATTTCCATACTGCCTTTTTTATGAGTAGAGTCAAAATTAACCAAATAGCCAATTAAAAAGAAAAGTTAAGATTGACAAGTTTGGCCACTTCCTCCTATCTTCCTTATTAAATTATTTTAATACTTCTTTATTATTTTCTGCTTTTCATTGAGTCTATAAACAGTAAAATATTAAATATATTTCTCAATCAATTTTTATTTGTGTATAAATAGCTACCCAGTACCTAACCTCAGGATGTTTTCTCCTACTCCTTACTGGGCAATATATACCTCCTAAACCAGAGATAAACATTACGTGATTTCTTTCACCTTTGTTTAATTTTCCTCATTCATGAAATTCATATAAACCGGAATCATACATAATGCTCTTTTTTGTATCTCTCTTCTTTAGGTCAATAGATATTTTTATAATCCATCCATGTTGTAGTAAATATCATTAATTTACTATTTTTTATTGCTGTGTAGTATTCTATTTATAGGAACATACCACAACTTGTTTATTTTTTTGCTGATGAGCATTTAGGTTTTTTTCAGTTTATGGCTATTAAGAAACAGCTGCAGTGAACATTCTTATACAAGTCTTTGTGTGGACATACATACTCATTTCTCTTGAGGATGGCATTGCTAGGTCATAACTTAGGCAAACACTTAACCTTATTAGAAACTGCCAAATAGTTCTGCAAGATGGTTATATCATGCTCCTATTTGCTTTTAAAATGACCCCATTTTTAACTAAACACAACCTGTATCTACACTGCTTGTTGCTTCACCTCCTGTGACTAGTTTACTCATGGGCATACAGACATTGAGAGATATCATAGTACCACAGGCAAACACAGACAGACTTTGGAACGAACTTCAGATAAACTTCGAAACGCAATCCCCACTTATTCGTTTACAGACTTGAATCAAGACTGTATGTTTACCCACATCATCTCAGTCTTTCTTTGTAAAATAGCTACATGTTATCTACCTACACTATAGGCTCATTTTAAGTATGAAGTTAGGTGATACTGGTGAAATATCAAACACAGGTTCAGCCACGTGGCAAGTACTTAGTAAAAGCAAATCTCCCCTTTTGCCCTGCTTTACCTGAGCTTAACAAACACCTTCTTTTAGGTTTTGGAGGCTTACAGAATTCTCTCTCTCCTCTCTCCTCTCTCCCATCTCTGCTGGGCTCCAGAGAATGGAGAGGAAGGAACTCTAGGAGAGAAAGACCCTACAAAATGGAAGGTCAGGGCACTGGATGAGGATGAGAATCCGTCCTTCACAGCAAAAGGGAAAAGCTCTATTTACAGTAGGACCCAGATGGAACTGATTTGTTCAGAGTCATCTTATTCCTGAGTGTGATATTTGTCCACATCATAAAACCACAGGCTACAATGTGTCTGACATTATACCAAGTGATATAACCCCTTCTAATGATATTATAATAAATCCCAAATGAGGCAGCCATCAATGGGCAGCCTTTTCAAAGAGTTCCTGAAATAGATTTTACAGAACAAGGGATCTGCATGCCAAATGCAGACGCTCACATGAGGCCGGAGCAGTTAGCTCAGGCATACACATGAACACAACTGTGGCTTAGTTCTTGGCTGGGAATGCTTTCTTTCTATATTAATCTACTGGCTTTTATGAAAATCAAAATGTTTCTCTTTTTTTAACTTTTTTATATGAAGGATGAAATTGGACATTTTCTAAGTGCAATAAAATGTCCCCCAGGGTGCTTTTTTATTATTATTTTTTAAATCAGCAGTTTCTGTGACTCTTCATTAGTAAAAGCCAGTGACCTCTCATCTTGGCTTCACCTCCCTTGGTGCTCAGAGAAAGCTGACCACACTTCCTGCCATTCTGGTGGCAGAGGCTTGTTTTGCTCTGTTTTTCTGCTAACATTCATAGGTATGTTACCACATGATCTGCTTCCACAAACATGGGAGCTTGCTGACTCAGGAATGCTTGAATTTTTTCTAGGACAAATGTGCAGTCCCTTCTGTCCTTAAAGACAAGAACCACAGGAAATCATGTGCCTCTGCAAGTTGGGTTGAATATGCCATCCTCCATTAGTAGGATCTGGAGCAAGGAGTATCTCTCACAATCACCAATACCTCACCACTACCATATCCAGCATCACCACTTCCATGATCAAATTCATAGCAATACTATTGTTACTCCCACCCACATCATTTCCTTGCCCATCTTCTCCTCACAAATATCCTTCTGGTCATTCCCACTACAGGAATTATCTATTTTCTGATCTTCCAACACACTTCTTTCCTTCCCTTTTCCCATCCCACATGTTTCCATCATTGGTCCAAAATTTGAGCTCAAGACACAAGTGAAGTGGCTGACTTAAGGAGCTGACCTAAAAATGCAATTCAAGATGGGAGGCACATTTATCAGTATCATGATTCACTAAGTGTCTGTTTTGCAGGTACTGGGAAAGATGGATTTTTTTATTTTCTCACTAGGATAACGAAGGTGGACTGGGTAAGTCAAAAACTGCTAAAGATTACTTACTGTTGTCAGAAAAAAAATAGAGCTTATTTAAAATGAAATGCACACAGAAGGCAGAAAATTAGAAGAAAAAAAAAGGGAAACCATTGCAAAATTGTTGGACCACCTGGATTCAGCCATGCCCATAGTTTCAGTTATTCAAGACAAAGTGTTACCTGTTTTGCTTAAACTAGCTTGAGTTGGGTTTCTTTGACTTGAAAATGAAATAACTCTGACCAGAACAATTATCTTTGTCACCTGGTTCATATTACCCACTTCTACCACAAATACACTCAAGTTTGGCATTCCATATTGGAGTATCTGCTGGCAAACCAGAGTCTGAGGTTGAGATTCTAAAGGCTGTCTATGATCCCTTCCCAAGTTAGCCCAAAGATAAATAAGCCAGATTCCTTAGGGGAAAGAAAGTACTTCATGCCAAGACTAAACACAAGCTTAAAGCCTAGAAGAATTCAGATAAGACCAGGTTTACAACAAGAGCAAAAGATCTGAGACAATTGCTTACAACACTAATAGAGTACAGGAAATTTACTTTATGGGCCAGCATTTTTGGTGGTAGAGAGAAGGGGCTGGCTTAAAAATGCAAATCAAGATGGGAGGCACCTTACTTACCATCATCATTATTCACAAGTATCAATAGCATCATGGTGGCTGTCAAGCATTTGGTCTTTTCCTGGGCATTTAGTTTCAGGAGATACAAAAAAGCTCCCTATTTTGCAAGAGTATATACTCCAGTAGGACAGAAAAACAGAAAGACAAATTCAGCACATAAACTTTTACATGCAACAAATGACTATTTGCCCCCCAAAAGAGTGGCTGAGTTAGGAGATATACATTAATCTGACTACAGTAGAAACTGAGAGAAGGAAATGTATTCTCCTTGGGTAATCTTAGACATAGAAGAGGTGACATTTGTAGCAGTCATCTTATTGTACCTTCCTCTCCAAAGTCACTTTCACCACCATTCTCATCACTTCTATCACTAGATTGGCCCAATCCTGGGGAAAAAAGGGCAAGAAGGAATGATATGTCCTTTCCCACAAATGGTAGTGCTTGCTAATAATATGTGTTCTCTTGCTGGTCTTAAAAGTGATACATGTCTATTATATCTTTGTTAAATACTTTTGCTTACAAGTAGCAAAAGCTGACTAACTAGAGCGTAAGCCTAGAGAGGTCTATGATAGAAGGCTGTGGAGAGGGAGATCCTACAGAACCCAAAGTGCAGGCTCCAACCAGGCCTCAGAACAGACTGGATCCGGGAAATGCCAGGCAAGTCCTCTCTCTGTTTTTCCTGGAGTCTTTTGCTCTAGTCTTCTCTAATCCTAGGCAGTAGCTTTCTCCTAGGGATTCCCAGAAATCTGGAGCCAAAACATTGAAAACCATCATCATTGTGGAAGATTTAGAAGTATATCACCAGAGGAAGCAAAATGCTGTTTTAATGTAACTACCTTCTAAAGATGCCCAATCCTATGAAACAAAAGACTCAAATAGTTCCATTTCAATTTTTTCTGGGTGCTACTAATGGAAAGCAGCCTAGTACAGTGGCTAAGAACTGACTCTATATTCTGCTAGCTGTATGACTTTGGGCAAGCTTTGGCCCCTGTGAAAATAAACAGAAATAAGGGCCTCTTCAGAACAGTGCTCACACATGGAAAATACTCTGTGAACGGTGGCTATCATAATTATAAAAGGAGTGGATGACCAGTTCTTTCAACTGAAAACACTCTGATGGGTTGTGGACATTTAAAGATAAGACAGGAGTTAACTTTAAAATTAGGAAAATTAGGAGATATTGCAGAATCACTCAAAGTAACAAAGAGAAAAGATTTCCAAGTTTCCCAGAACAAGGAGGGAAGAAAGAAAGGGAGAGAAAGAAAAGTAATATGGAAAGAGAATGGGGCTTAACGTGGCATAGTGTTATCCATGTGGAATGCTTAGTAGTGCAAGAGCCAGATGGACATTGAAGAACAGAAATGTCTAACAGGTTCTTAATCCAGGGCCTGTGAATCCCAAGTGATCCAGATAGAATTCAGGGAGTCCTTGACCTGTGCGGGTAGGTTTGGAGGGGGAGAATTACAGCTTATTTTCCCAACTTCTAACAAAAAAATAAGTCTTTTTTCTGACTATAAATGTAGACAACCCATCACAATAGTACTGATAACTTTTGTGGCTTTGTAACTAATAGAAATCACAAACGTTTTCATATTATATTACAGTTGTTGTTTGTATCTCAAAATATCATTTATTGTTATCATTACCTTGATACTAAACTCATTTTCTGGCTAACACCTATATACTATTATTTAATGCATTATTAATGAAAAAGCATATCATTATATCATCAATTTGTTTTTTCTTAAATATTTGATAACTTTATTTCAACATAATTTCCTTTGTAATCCTGTGTATTTTATTACATGTATTTTAAAATATTATATTTGGAAGGGATCTATAGTTTTCACATGAATTCCAATAGAGTCCATGACAACAAAAAACAAAATCTTTAAGGATCTCTGATCTGATATGGGACTTGTTTGTCTTCTAAATGGTACATGACAATAACTCATCTCTTGATCTATGTATCTTTGGTCAAAGTATAGCACATGCAACAGATTCATATTCCAGGTTGTCTGTAGGAGAATTGGAGGCAGAAATAAAGAGGAAGAAACTACTCTCCATGCATCAGCCAAGATGACAGGACAGAGATACAGTAAGTCCCCTAAGCACAAACCTTCAAGTTGCAAACTTTCAAAGATGCAAACATGCATCACACGTCCAATCATATGTTAGTTCATTTGTCTGGCGTATGTTGTCACATGTATGCATCCTCTACAAGTGATTATGCTTTTGTGCACTTTACTGTATAGTACTGTATAGCAGACAATAGTACCGTATCTTTATTTCAAGCCCAGGATGTCTGAAAGCAAGCATAAAAGCAGCAGTGATGTAGCTGGTACTGCTAAGAAACACCAAGTCATAATGATGGAAACAAAAGTGAAAATAATTGAGGGAGCAGAGCAAGGTGAAAAGATGGTAGGATGGTAGACATTGCTCGTTTTTACAATATGAGTTGTTCAACCATCAGCACAATTCTAAAGAACAAGGACAAGATCATGGAATATGTGAAGTCTGCTGTGCTGATGATGTCAACAATAACATTGAAGAAGCGTGGAAAAGTGATGGAAGAGATAAACTTTTGAATGTGTATATGCACTATCAGCATCAGTGTTGAGTCTTCCTCAGCTTAATGCTGATTCAAGAGAAAGTTAAAAGCCTTCATGAAGACTTGAAGTAAAAACATGGCAAAAATCAAAGGGCACATCTTTTAATGCCAGCCAAGGTTTGTTTCATTGGTTCAAGACTAGAGCCAACCTTCAAAATATAAAAGGAAGTGATGAGGCAGAGAGAGCAGAAATGATAGATGCCCAGGAATTTCAAGAATATTTCAAGAAATTATTGATGAAGGTGCATATTTACCCGAGCAGGTTTTTAATGTGTGTGAGACTTGACTGTCCGAGAAGAGGATGCCAGACCGAAGTTATATCAGTAAGGAGGAAAAGTTGATGCCAGGCTATATAGCAGCAAAGGATAGGCTAGTTCTGTTGTTTGGTGGCAATGCTTCTGGTGATATGAAGCTGAAGCTTCTCTTAGTTTGTCATTTTGAGAACCCGAGTCCTTTAAAACATAGCTAAGGGCTCTCTTCCTATTGTATGGGAGAGTAAACCTAAAGCCTGGGTTACATAGGCCCTTTTCCGGGACTGGTTTTTCCATTTTATCCTGGAGGTAGAGAAATATTCCTTGGATAAGCACATCACATTCAACATTCTTTTGTTACTCAACAGTGTTCCAGGTCATCCCCCCATTCACTGACCACTTTCATCCCAACGTCAAAGTAGAGCATCTACCACTGAATACTACGTCTCTCATCCAAACTACAGACAAGGGAGTTATAGCAACTTTCATAGGACATCATTCGCATAACACTTTTCATCAGGCAGTAAAGGTAAGTGACAATTAGGAACAACCTTGTGACAATTTTTGGAAGACTATAACATCTACAAGGCCATAAGAAACATTGACTTGGCAAGAGATTATGGATGTTACCATGAATGGGGTTTGGAAGAACCTTTGCCCCCGGTTCATAGTTTTCATAGATTTGAGGAGGTGGATGAGGAGTCTAAAGAGGTCTTCAGCAACTTGGTGACCCTCAGTGAGAAGCTGGAGCTAGAACTGCAAAAGAACTACTTCACTGAACTTGCTGTGCAACACGAGGAGCTTACTAATGAAGACCCGATGGAATAGGAGGCCCAGAGAAAAGACAAAGAGAGACAGGAAGAAGAAGTAACTAAAGAGCTGAAGAGATTCACAAGGGAGGAAATGACAAGGGAATTTTCTGTATTGGAGGAGGCACTGTTAGTTTTTGAGGCATAGGACCAGAAAGTAGAACAGTACATGAATGTTACAGCAGACGTTCAAAATGCAATCCAGTGCCACCGTGTCAACCAAGATGAGAAAAAAAAGAGCTACTACCCAGACATCACTGAACTGTTTTTTCAAGAGGGTGGATAGAATTGAATCCAGCAAGGAACCAGAACTTGGCACAACATCAACGTCAGTCATGAATGAAAATACAGCTGGCCCTCTGTCCCTTGTTGCTGATGATCCTTCAGCTCTACCATCTCCCACTCCTACCTCCTCCAGTCAATAACTCTTCTTGCCTGTTCACTCTATGCCAGCCACTTATGCCAGCTGTTGTACTGTGCTGTACTACTGTATTTTTCAAGGCATTGTACTTTAAGGTTAAAAAGATATTTTTTGTTTGTTTTTATGTATTATTTGTGTGAAAAGTATTATAAACCTATTTCAGTGTAGCGCTATATAGCAGATTGCATTAGTTGGGTAACTAGGCTAACTTTGTTGGACTTATGAACAAATTGGACTTACAAACGCACTCTCAGAATGGAGCTCCTTCCTATGTAGGGGACTTACTGTATAGAAAAACCACAAAAGACAGGACAGAACAATGGAATCATAAGACAGGTAGTCACTATAAGAGGTTATAATAAGAATGAAAGACCTCAAGGAATCACAGAACTCATGGGGAAGATATCACAGGGTGGCAGTTAAAGTCAATACTACATAGTTCATAAGTGGCAAGGTGGACCCTAACTGACACCTGTGACTCTAATAATCATAATAATGTAAAGAGCCTAGTAACCCAATCACCATCCAGAAATAATCACCATTATTGTGCTCATATATGTCTTTTCAGTCTTTTTCTGCATATGTCTCTCTCTCTCTATCTATCTATATATATATATATATATGTTGATAGTATTCATATTAAGAAAAGTTTATTGCATTAATATATATGAATACAACCACCTTTCAAAACTACAATCAAAATGAAAACACTATTTTTAAAAACTTTTTGTCATGCATGCCCAAAATTATTATCATTTTTTTAAAGATGTGAGGTACAATTCAGGATTAAGTATACAAGTGGTCATAGCTCAAGTAAAGTTTGGGCCTCCCTTTGTTTCCCACTTTGAAAATAATTTTAAGGCTGAGGCGGAAGGATCGCCAGAACCCAGCAGGTCGAGGCTGCGGTGGCCGGGAGCGGTCACTTCACTCCAGTCTGGGCGACAGAGTGAGACTCCAACTCACACACAAAAAAAAGCTGAATGAAAAAGAAAATTCTGTAATGCTAAAGACATTAGCACTGAGCTTTACAAACCTATTTATTTGAATTATGTGTTTCAACTTCTTTTAACAAAACATTCAACTATGATTTTCTTGATAAAGCAAATGCTGCATTGATAGGGAATGAAATGATAAAAGACTCTGATGGTGTCTTATGTTCAAATCAATAATTCTCAAGGAGCTCTCCATTGAAAACTAAAGATAGAACTATTTTTGTATGTAGGGTAAAGGGAGGAAATACATAGAGACAAATGTAGAACTCAAGAGAATAGGGATCACTTATTTTCAGCGTTTAGGAAATCAACTGATGTGGGCCAAGCCACTCCCCATAGAGTGTGTTTTAATTGGAATCATGTTGAAAGTGTAGTTTGGGGAGCTTGAACACCTTAAGGTTATGTAGTCTTCTTATTCTTGGGCAAAAATAAGCAACTGGTTTTAGTGAAGAACTTTTATCTCAATTCGATAAGGTTTATAAGTATTTAACATATATTTTTGGACTTATATTTATATTTATATATATTTAATGCAATTTAAACATGCTGCCTGTTTCAGTAGAATACGTAGCATATTTGACAGGCATATAGAGTTATTTTTTAGTACTATGTTAGAAAAATAATAGATTTGAGTAATTTATTATGTTAAGATAATGTTGCACATAGTTTTTCACATTTAAGGACTTTTTTCTTTCCAAATAAGAACATATTTATAATGTTAAGTTGTATTTCAGAAAAGTTTCATGATATAGAAAAGACAAAATTGAGAAGTTATTTTAAAATTATCTTCTAAAAACCTAGTGAAATCTCTAGGTTATTTGAGTTACCCACTGGATTGAAAATGCATATCTGTTTCCAGACTTATACCTCTTTATATAAATTAACTTTCATGTAAACCTTACTTTTTTTTTATTGAGTTGGAGTCTCACTCTGTCGCCCAGACTGGAGTACAGTGGCCGCTCCCAGCCACCACAGCCTCGACCTCCTGGGCTCTGGCGATCCTTTCGCCTCAGCTTTCCAAGTAGCTGGAATTACAGGCGCGTGCTACCACGCCCGGCTGATTTTTTGATTTATTGTAGAGATGAGGTCTCAGCAAGTTGCCCAGGCGGGTCTCGGACCCACAGGCTCAGGCAATCCACTCACCTCAGCCTCCCAAGGTGCGGGATTGCAGGCTGAGCCACTGAGCCCGGCTGTAAACATTACTTTTATATATGTGAACCCTGCTGGTAATTAACAATCAGTTTCACCACATAGTCCCACTAATAAGAATAAGAATTATTAATACATAAATAAGATTTATGTTGCGATACTAAAGTTGAGAAGGTGACACTATCATAGCTTTATTTACTTACACAGGAATATCTACGTTGATAGTCTTACAACCTGAAACCAAAGAGAATCTTATAAAATAGATCTATTTGGAAAAATACCCAGTGAAGAAAATGCATCAGTCCAGATTTTGTGATGGATACAAACAGTTCACAGCTTAACTCATAGCTTTATCACAGGATGAGGCAGTTCACGAATCCAGGGAAATAGAGTAGTGTGATTGTACTTCAACTGGAAGAAGGCACAACAATGTTGGATTAAATTTTGAGAATTCACAACAGAAGAAAAACATTTTAACATAAATATTTCAAGCCTAATGTGTTAAAAAAAAAAACTCTGGAAATTTTAGGAAAAACTGGAAGAGGGCACAAAGACATTGGCTTGTCATCTGAGGTGAATAAATTGACATATGCAGGCTGGATTTTCACTTATTCTTTTTACTTTTTTATATCTTTTGAAATTTCTATAACAATAAAAATAATGCCTATTCCAATCTATTTGAAAGAAAATACTTACATTAATTAAAACAAGTTTCCCTAAATTTACCCCTTAAATATAAACATGTAAAATAACTTTTTTAGATGTGTACGAATCTTCTGATCGAATTGAAGAGGTTTTCAGCACAGGAATGTCTGTGTTTATGTGTGAAACTACTAACACCTTAGCATCCGTTATAAAGGGAAACTCATACTCTATAAAACATCAAATATTATCCTGATTATTAGATATTACCTGATTAATAATTCAACCCACACTATAACATCACAAATATGAAGCTATTCAACTGGCGTTACTAGGCAAATAGCCTTATATAGAATATTATAAAATAATATCACAAAAATAATGGTTTCATTAAAACAGATATATTTGAAATGTTTCTGTTCGTTTTTTCTGTTGTGTTTTCCTAAAATATTTAATTCATGCAGTGTTTTGAAAGAGTCAACATGTACTTGAATGTTGCTATTGTGACAAACTAAAAGTTTCATATTTTTTTAACATTTCTTCCTATCTCTTAGAATTACTTTGCATCAATTCTTGATTGTACCATGAGGTATTCTTCATTATTATCATTATGCTTGTATATCCCTGGTTTACTTTGTGATGAAAATGTTTCATATTGCTAATTTTAATTTCAGTATAGGAGTAATTTCTTAAAATTCTTTTAATTTCTTATTATAGTGTTAGTGATAATTTCTTGAGCATAACAATGTTTCTGTATAAATAACTGTATACATAAAAGATAGGTTTCTTGAGCATAAAAAGTTTCTGTATAAATAATTGTATACGTAAAAGATGGATTTAAAGATGGTACTGGCTTATATTATCTTATCTCTCTCTTATTTTTACTTGAGGTTCAGAAATGAAATGAAAACACAGGGAACACAAGACAAATGAGAAGTGTCTCTTTCCTGATGACTGGGTAGCTCTCAAATACATTTTGAAGGAATTCAGAGCTCTTCCCACAATGCATAAGCAGCAGCTCCAGTAGCCCCTCTTTGAAATTGAGATTGTCAGCTCTGTAGAACAGACTGTAACGAAGTAACCAATCAGTCCCACACAGAGACGGTGGAAGAGAATGATAGAATATCTGAACTTTCCTCTGAGTAGCAAGTCTTGGTGATGTGTATCACAGAAGGTGGAACAGCAGAGTGCATTACAGGTCCATATGAAGCAGTATGAAAAAGGCGAGAGCACGGGTTTCTAACTTCAAGGCACAGCTACCATAGCCACTTGTAAAATGCACTGCCAGTGAAATGCCTTAGTTACAAAAATTCTGTATCTCTCTTTGGTAATTTTAACTCTTTATTCTCTGGGCAGTACCTTTGATTTGCATATGCGGGCCCATGGAGTTCATTATCACTTGTCTATTTTTGCCTACTACCCCCACCCTGCCTCAAATCATAACTATAATCCATATGGCTCTCTTGAGCCCTAGATATTATCCTGATTAAAAATTCAACCCACACTGCAGCATCTTTTCTAAAATTAATTCCTTTCACATGTGTTTTTATCAACAGCAGCAATTAATTTAATGCCTATGAGACTCAGGCTCATGTTCTAGGTACCTGTAATAAAAAAAATAAAAAACAAAAAAGAGCAAAAACAACCCCAAACAAACAAACAAGGTATCAAACATGTTTTCTTCCTGAAATTTATGTTTTTGTAGGAGAATATATGGAAAATTATCACTTAAGCAAATAAATGAAGGACGTGGTAAGAGGTGGCCATTGGAATAGCTGATGGCTGGCATTCCAGGCACTTGTTCAAAGGTGTGGCATGACCACCACAGCAAGACTGGTCAGCATGGCTGAACAAGTGAAAGAAACAGAGGATAGTTGGAGAGAGAGAGAGAGAGAGAGATAATAAGTAACTTCTCATCAATTGCCATACCCTGTCGATTTACCTTTTTAAACATTGGTTAAGCATGTTCTCGCTCCTGCTTCTGCACTACAACTGTTCTATTAACACATAAATCCTCATCACCTATTGATTGGATTGTTACTATTGGCCCTTTATCCTTACACAAGACTTGGTGCAATTCATCTTCCATTGTCAACTTGCTAGAGCCCATTAAGTTTAAAAATTTGAAATTAAGATCCTTACTTCGAGTTGTACTCCCTAATTAACCTACCAAAATGCAAGTAGAAAACATCTTCAAATAAGCACATCTGGCTATTAGAAGTGTCAGCTCCGAGAAAATTTTCAAGACCACATACTATGGGCTCACCCTCCCTCTGTATCCCTCTTCTGTTGTTGCTCAAACTGAATCTCCTTTTTCCCTCTATGGTTCAGCCATTTTTTTTTTTCTTTCAGGTTATTAGACCTCTCATCTCTTTTCCATTTTCAGGCATGGATGCTCTTTTGCATCATTCTCTCTGTTGAAAGGCTTCTTTGTGTTGCATTCTATTTATTCTTCAGGGAACTGCTTAAAAGGCTGCCTACTAAAGATATTTTCTCTGATTTCTTTTTTCTCTGTAATCTAAATTAGGTATATCCTTGTTATTTCTTTTGGGAACACATTATATTCCTTCACACTGCTCACTTACCAGAATTTGTAATTTTGCATTTATTTATTTTTGTCTAGAGTAACTCACCACTGAAATATTAATATATATCTTGAGAACAAATTCATATATTTTGCTCACCCCTTTGTTCACAGAGTCTAAAGTAGTATGTATGGAGTAAGTGCTCAATTAAAATTTGTTCAAGGATTATTGAATAATACATTACTAATAGTATTCATTTTCTGATTACCTAATATGAGTGAACAATGAGTCAGATACTTGGATACAGATACAGATCACCATTCAACAAACCATATATTATAGTGCCAATTTTTAAATTTGAGAAATGTAAAATTCTGGTTCAGAATCATATAAATTACCTCCAAAACAGAAAATCAATAATGTTTAGCTACAGATTGAAACTAAGAACTCTAGTCTCCATGTTCTTTAATCACATTTCTCTGTCATTCTCTAAAATCACATTTTAAAAAATCTTTTCATGGGGAAAGTATGGATTTGCATTTATTCTAAAATCAGTAGAAAATTTTTAAAACAAAAAAAGTGTTTTTAGTATTTTTGATGTTTGATTTGTGCTATATTATTGACATCTCTGTTCTGTTCAAAATTTAAAATGCATTAGGTTTCCAGATTTCTACCAAGAGACACATGTCACAGAAACCTTTTGTGCAAATAATTAAGTTATTATTAAGCTTTACTGGTTTCCTTAGTAACATACCTATTGCTGACAGTGGCAACCTAGAGACAGGTTGTTTCTCCTAAAACATGATGATATATTTTAGTGCTTTCAGAATCTTTTTTGGCTTCTGTGATTGAAAAACTTCCCAAGATTTACTGGATACTGAGAGTTCACACTATTGCATCTTTCATCTTATTCCCTCTAAGAGATTACTGTGCTTCTTTTTTTAAAGAATAAATGAATATATTTCCCTTTATTCAAAATGGAAGATTGTTTTTACATGATTTTACCTTAAGCAATCTATTTTTCTTTTCTGAAAAGCCAATAGATTTATGTATCCTTATTACCAATGCTATGTTATCTTTGTACTATTATAATATAGACATATAATATAGAAAGCTCTCATGTTACAGCTTTCTATTAACAAATTTCAGCTACACCACTACCTCCTTTTCTTCTTTATTTCACGAAGCTGTTGGAATCACCTTAACTTTTATCTCACTATTGTTTTAACTATAAAATTACTAGCATTATAAATAAAACCCAGTTGCTACTATGGCTTTTCATATTGATCTTATTAAATGCCATGGTTTAAAGTTTTTCAATGGATATATAGTCTCATAAGTAATATACAGTTCTGACTTGTGCATTTAGGCATCTTGATCAAATTGAGAGCACTCTGCGTCTGCCTTCCTGATGTGTTTCCAAGGAAATATCCTTTCTCTGGGGAAAGGGGTGTTCTAAAGAATTCCCCTGAGAGTGTGATGATAGAAGAATCATAAACTTTGATGGCATTCCATAGTATTGCTTCTTTTAGCTTGATATGATTTATGAATCTTCACAGATGTGGGTGAATATTGACTTAGCTTTCAACATTCTTGAGGGATTCAAATCATCTTATTCATATGTAGATGCCTTGCCATAGTGTAGAGTACCTGCCCTGGATTCTTCTATGTGTTTTTAGCACTGACCTAAAGCAGAATAAGACTCACGATGGCTAGTAATTTGAAAACAGCATTGCACTGTGAATTACTTATATGGAATGCAGGTGTTCATCTGTGGCCTTCTAGTCATCTCTACTTATCCTGGTACATGCCTTGGACTGATTGCAAGGAAAGAAGTGAGACATGAGTCTGATCCAAAAAAAAGTTTTGGTGATAAGCATTTTTTACCTGGTTGTCCATCTTGACCCCTATAATCTTTAATGCAACAGTTAGGCAGAATCCCACTAGTCCAAATAGCTATTTGTAACAAGGCCAAGTATTTAAAGCCAAATCCAGCAACTCTCCAGAGACGCTTAATTACTCACAGGTGACGTTGCTAGGCAACCACTTCACCTTCTGATTCCACTGCTTCACCTAAGTGTGGTGCTCAGTTTGCTCTATTGTTATTGAATGTTAAAAGAGATGGAGAAGTGCAGTATAAAGAATTTATTTTAAACCAGGTGAAAATAGAGATTTACAAAAAAGACACTTTAAAATTCAGTTATGAATTGGAAGCTATGCAAGCACATTTTAAAAGTTTCTTTCCTCTGGTTTGAGAGATTATTTTTGTGAACAGAAATTTTGGATGGAATTTCAATAAAATTGAAAGGATTATTTGAGGAGAAAGTATGATATTTGAAATCATAAATGGTGTTGAGCAGACGTGCTAGGCAGCAGGATCAACTGGCTGTGCCATTGGTCAGACACAGCAGTGCCCACAGTTGCAGGCCTCTGCCATTTCAATAGAATTGTCAAGGACAACTTCTTCCAAAAATATTACTTCAGACTTTCTGAAACAGCATTACTATTCCCACATTGTCTTTCATTTACAATCATCAGTTCTTGACCCTAGATTTTACACTTTGAAGTTTTCCTGCTAAGACCTTGTTATCTCTTTCTCGAACAGTGAATAATTTATCCATGGCCATGTCCCTGATTTTGATTTTATATAATACGTAAAGTTACAGTACCATTTCCAGGCTGTTTTATCGTGCCCTTTCATAGACCAGGTTTCCATTTTCCCAGGTCTTCAAGAAAACTAAAATTTATCTTGATACTGTTATTTGAAGTGGCCCAGATAGAATGGACTTCTCCATATATTTGATACCAAGGGTAGTAAGTTCATCATCACGCACTGCTAATTTGGTATCGGCACTTGAATCCACCTTTATACTTCTTTTGCTAGGATAACTAGGTCAATGAATATGAAGGTGAGTATTATGCAGGGTGAACATTTGTCCTTTGTATTAGTAATATTCATAAATTTGCAACATTAGTTTAATTATTTACTCATTTAAGCCACTCAGAAAATGTGAATTGTCTCCTGAGTACCAAACACCATCAGAATTCTACACAGAGTTTATGATCAGATGAGTATATCTGCCTTATTGCATTATACCTTGAAAGTGGAGGTATCTACTCGTTTCTTGCTGATCTTCAGATACTTTATTCTTTAACCAAGAGGTAACATTATTTTGTATGTGCGTACTAACTAAAGCATAATAGTAAACTAATGCATAGGGAACCCTCTACACTTCTAATTAACTGACTTGTTAGATTATCCAATGTTCTATTTTATTGTAAAATAATCTGTGCTATGAACATTGCACATGAGGGGCTTATGGCTAGTACGTTTATTAGATGTACACTTATCTGCAGTTACACCTACCTGTTGAGATGCAAGATTTTTTTCTGTTTTTTTCCCTCTTTTAATTTTTATTTAAAATTGTGGGGTACAATTCAGGGCTAGATATACAAACATTCACTGTGCAGGTTCCCTTATTGATGAGGTGTGCCCCCCCCAGGCAGATATCTGCTATTGTCAGTCCCACCTCGCCACCCTCCCACCCCCTCCCCGCAGTTTCCCCCACTTTCATCTTTTCTTATAGTAATACAGTAGTTGTTCAAGTTCCACTTATGAGTGAGAACATGTGATACTCAACTCTTTGTTTCTGTGAGAGATCACTCAGTATTATCAACTCTAATTCCACCCAGGTTGCTGCGAAGTTCATGATTTTGTTCTTCTTTATGGCTGTGTAGTATTCCCATTGTGTATATATACCACATTTTTTTAATCCAGTCCTCTTTAGATGGGCAGCACGGTTGGTTCCATGTTCTTGCTATTGTGAACAATGCTGCAATAAAAACACATGTGCAAGTATCTTCTTCATAGAGTGACCTGAGTTCTTCTGGGTATATTCCCTGGAGGGGGATTGTAGGGTCATATGGAAGGTTGATTTTTAGAACAAAAAATCTTCTTCTTTTGAGAAGTGTCTATTCATATCTTTAGCCCACTTTGTAATAGGTCTATTTGTTTTTTTCCTTTTCAGCACATTTGAGTTCCTTGTAGATCCTTGATGTTAGGCCTTTTTCAGACATGGAGTTGGCAAATATTTTTTCCCAGTCTGTGAGCTGTCTCCCTGTTCTCTTGATGGTTTCTTTCGCTTTGCAGAAGCTTGTCAGTTTAATGAGGTCACACTTGTCTATCTTATCTCTTATGGCCTGGGTACCTCGAGTTTTGATCAGGAATTGGTTGCCAGTTCCAACTTCCATAAGAGTGTCTCCCAGACTTTCCAAAGTTCTTGCAGTTAGAGGGTTTACATTTAGGTCTGTGATCCATTTCAAGTTAATTTTTGTGTATAGGGATAGGTAGGGGTCCTGTTTTAATCTTCTGCATGTGGTCAGCCAGTTTTCCCAGCACCATTTACTGAGTAGGTTCTCCTCTCCCCAGTTGTGGGTGGTGGAAACTGGAACAAGACAAGGATGCCCACTCTCACCCCTCCTGTTCAACATAGTTTTGGAAGTCCTAGCTAGAGCAATCAGAGAAGAGAAGGTAAGCAGGGATGTCCAAATAGGAAAAGAGGAAGTCAAGCTCTTTCTCTTTGCAGATGACATGATTGTATACCTTGAAAACCCAAGAGAATTAGCCCAAAACCTCCTTGCACTGATAAAGGACTTTGGTAAAGTCTCAGTGTATAAAATAAATGTACAAAAGACAATTGCATTTCTATACACCAATAATAAAAAACAGAAACCCAAATAAAAAGTAATTTCATTTATAATAACCACACACAAAAAAATGAAATATCTTGACATCTTCCTAACCAGAGACATAAAATACCTTTACAATGAAAACTACAAAACACTGCTCAAAGAAATCAATGATGACACAAACAAGTGGAAAAATATTCCATGCTCATGGGTTGGAAGAATCAGCATTGCCAAGATGTCCATTTTACCTAAGGCAATCTACAGATTTAATGCAATACCCATCAAATTACTAGCAACATTCTTCTCAGACCTAGAAAAAACAATACAGGAATTCATATGAAAACATAAATAACCAAGAATAGCCAAAACAATCCTCAGAAGAAAAAAAAAAAAAGCAAAGCAGGAGGTATCACACTCCCATACTTTATATTATAAAGCTACAGTAATCAAAACAGCCTGCTTTGGGGCAAGAACAGGCATATAGACCAATAGAATAGAATTGAGATTCCGGAAGCAAAACCTCAATATCTCAACCAACTCATCTTGGAGATGCAAGTTTCCAATAAATAACCACCTGTTCTTATTTACAATCTATTTATACCCATTTCACTGACATTAAAATTATACAATAGGATAAAATTTACTTTAAAATAATAATAAAAGGCAAGAAAGAACAGGCATCTATTTCTTTTTCTTTTTTTTTTTTTTTTTTGAGTTGGAGTCTCACTCTGTCGCCCAGACTGGAGTGCGGTGGCCACTCCCGGCCACTGCAATCTCGACCCACTGGGTTCCGGCGATCCTTCCGCCTCAGCCTTCCGAGTAGCCGGAATTGCAGGCACGCACTACCATGCCCAGTTGATTTTTTGATTTATTGTAGAGATGAGGGCTCGCCAAGTTGCCCAGGCGGGTCTCGAACCCGTGGGCTCAGGCAATCCACTCACCTCAGCCTCGAAAAGTGCGGGATTACAGACTGAGCCACCGAGCCAGGCTGGCATCTATTTCTAAGGGGAAAAATTATGATTTAAGATGTCATGACTTAAAATAAGTCCAAGAAAGAATTGCACAACATCTGCAAAATATTCAAACATCTACAGATACTGAACATCTACAGATATTCAACATCTTTAAAAAAAATTTATTTTAGAATTGTTTCTCAAATACCTCTAAACTTGAAACCTACATTTAAAAAATAGGTGTTGCTAATTGAAAACAAAGAATGTGTGATTTATATTTTTCTTGAAAGTCTTATATCACTTTAATGTATGGTATACTAGTAATTTTTTCATCATTATATTATAATTTGAAGTTAAATATAAAAAAATTATTTCTAAGTAACTTTTAATTCACCTGGACTATAAAAATAGTCTTCCTGGAGGTTACAATAATTAGAAGTATATATTTAAGACTTAATTATTGATAGTCTGCTTGATTTTCTTAAAAATGAATAAAATTGTGGTCAAATAAATTTGAGAAATCCCATATGGTAGGAAGAGTTCTAAAATGAAGGAAACTCTTTAACTTTATTTATAGTTCAGTATTCTTCATCATCTTTAGCCATGGTTCCTGATTTTATCTAGAAACTAATTAACATCCCAAGAACTGGTGACTGTGAGACATAGTTTTAGAAATGCTGAGTTATAAAATGCCTTCTGTGCACATTTATGAATTTTAGTAGTGTATGTGAAACTCATCCACATCACTGTGAATTACACACGCCAGCTATAAATGTAAATGTGTTACTAAAGTAATAATTTGAGAGTAGCCATGTACAATTAATACTCTTTACAAAGCAAAAATCTCAAAACATGCAAGATTTCTCTATAAAAGTTCACACACTAAGAAAATACAGGATACTTTCATTAAAGCCTGATTTTAAAATATTTTGTCTTATTCTCTTATTCTTCAATTTATGGTTTAAAACATAAGGTAAAATCATGGTAAGAATAGAGAAAAAATATATATGTACTTTGTGTTGGTCTTCCAAGGTGTAAATCTGAAAATGCATGAAAATGAGTTCTTTTTTTCCCTCTGAGAACCCAAAATGCCTTAGATAGGATGTACAATGGAGAATGAGTTTAGATGAGTCTTTAGCATATAAAGCACTAAAAATATGTGGAGTTGTGTGCTCAGACAGGGATCAGCTATACACATCAATCTGCACACCCTTCTCTACATGCAAATATAATTAATAAATGTAATGTTCACCAGAATAAAGGTATGCCTTTCACAACTATAAATATTATATTATCAGTATTCAACAAAGAGAATATAAATATGCCCACTCTTCTGTCAGGCAGATCCTGGTTGATGTAAAGTACTTTCCAGAATGTGCATCCACTTGAGCATAACTACAGCTGCTGTCACGTAATTCATATTCTTAATGCAGGACTTGGCACAGGTAGAATTTTTTTTTTGAAGCCAGTGGGGGTCACAACTTATATTTTAGGCATAATTTTTTTGATGGATAGTATAAAATGAGCTACTTTTTGTTTTAGGGTGCATCATTTAAAAGTCTAAGAATGGACAGGTACTATCACTAGCATATATCACATTGTGGATGTTTTTCACCTATTTGGCAACAAGCCCAAATCATATGATTAATCATATTGTATATATTTCAGATCAAATGCAATTTTTTTATGGAAAACATGAGGCAATACACTTTCCCATAGTATAAATATTATTTTTTATTATATTATGGTACAAAACTCACACAAAATCAATGTATTAACTTCTACCTTACAATTTTTGTAAAAATATTCATGCATCTTTTTGCCTTTTGCACAATATTTAATTGTGTAGTTTGGGTAGAAATTTTACAAACAATATTCCTAATGGTCTTACCAAAACTGTCAACACCACTAAAGTTAATTAAAGTTAATACAAGAAAGGTGATCTATAATGTAAAATCATCTATGTATAGGAAGCCAGGAAAAGACAAAGAACCTCTGAGACTTTTTTTTTTTTTTTTGAGTTGGAGTCTCACTCCGTCGCCCAGACTGGAGTGCAGTGGCCGCTCCCGGCCACCGCAGCCTCGACCTACTGGGCTCCGGCGATCCTTCAGCCTCAGCCTTCCGAGTAGCCGGAACTACAGGCACGCGCT
>CAUYQG010048655.1:0-28353 GCA_963574415.1 Tarsius wallacei | reverse complement strand
TTTTTCTCTTTATTTCTGTTATTCAATGTCATTGGGAGAGGCTTTCCCTTCTGGTGTTTGATCAGTCCTCTATTCTTCCCCAATCTGGGCTCTGGATTTGTTCTATTTTGAAATAGAATGGTGGATGGGAAGCTTTGTTGTCTCTTATAGTTTTTGAAGTTCAACTAAAGTAGGGGATGGGGTGCTAGAATTCAGAAACAATTTGCAAATTGCAATGTTTACTTATTGTGGTATGTGTTCCCTGAGACTTACTCCCCACCACCACTCTATATGATGATGCAAAGCAGAAACCAATGGAAAAAACAATTGAACACACACAAACATACACACACACACCCCAAAACAAACTGAAATAACAACAAAGTTTAACAAAACAAACAACAAAAAACCAAGAAAACTAAACACACACACATGCCTAGCACAAAGTGAATAGAGAAGAAAAACAAAAAGACTCGAAAAAAAAATTCAGATCAAACCCTCACACATATATTAACACACACCTTAAATTATAAAAAATGAAAATGAAAATACCCCAGAAGAACAAAAGAGCAAAAACAAACTAATAACAACAACAAAATTGAAAGATGAATGCTCGATCATACATATACACACATAAACAGAAAACAACAAATAAAAGAAGAAAGAAACAGAAAAAAAAAATTGGGGGGTGGAAATGCAGATCAAACCCTCACATACACATTCATGCACAAAGGAAAAATATTTTTAAAATAGCTGAACTAACATACAGTCTCAGAATTTTTAAAAGCTAAAAAAAAAAAATAAATTAAAAATTAAAAAAACCCCTGCCCTCTTGTGGCAGGCTCTGTAATTGTTCCTCTAATCAGGTCTCTCCTGCTGAGCCACCTCTTTCACTCTCTCCTCAGTGTCTGGAGCAGAGAAGGAGGAGGGGCAGTGGAGGTGGGTGGGGCTGCAGTCCTCCCCTCCCACTCTCTCATAGTCAGGGAGATTTCTATTGTGACTGACATCCAGGATCTGCCTGGGTTTGTCCCTCTCAGTTGTGACCCAGCTATGTGGGTCTGATGTTCAGAGGATTGCTGGGGAAGAGGGGGTTTGGGTCAGCTCCGGGCTCACCACTGATCTCTTTGGAGTCCTTCCTTGTCCTTTTCTGGCCACACCCTTTGTGTCGGGACTGGATCAGGGTAGGGGGTGGGGTGCCTGGAACTCAGCACTTGTCAGGTCCCTCCGATGTTTGTGCTTTCAGAATATTCCCTCTGGGTCATGATCAATCCCTGAGTAGTAGTAGATCCACCAGTCATAGAGATCAGGTCTGTTGCTCCATGGTGAGCAAGTTGGAGCACTCTCCTGCCTGCCTTCAAGATGGTGGTGGGGTGCCTCTCTTGTCCTCTTTCATGGTACTTTGCCTCTGGACTCCCTCTGCAGTCCCTGCTGCCAGTGCTCTGCCTGGTGCTGAAGTGGTGAGGCAAAGCCTAGAACCAGCAGTCTCTCCTGCCAATGGTGAGGGAAAGCCTGGGGCGACAGTCTCTTCCTGCTGCTTTTCACAGGAAAACTTCTGTCTGTTTAAAAAAAAATGGCACTTGGCTTCTGCAACCTCGAAAGAGTCAGGGACCAAGCAGAGAAGCTGCACCACCAGCTATTGTACCAGGGGCCTGGCCACTTGCCCTTGAGCCCCCACATAGGCAGTCTCTCCCAGCATTTTCTTCCCAGGGAGGGTTTTGTTGATTAAAAAAAAGAAAGAAAATGGCGCTTGACTTCTGCATCCGGGAATCGCTAGGGTCCAAACCCAGCAGCTGTGACACCAGCCGCTGCACCTGGATAGCCCAGGCCACTAGCTCCCTAGATCTCACTCAGTCACACACTCATATGCCCACTCACTCACCAGCACATACACAAAATTTTCCATACACTCACTCACTCACACCAGGACTCACATAGTCCGGCTGGCTCGGCTGCCATCTTCCCCCTGTCCGATCCATAATATTTGTATATATGAAGAGGGACACAAAAATCCCCAGAATTTATTTATAAGAAATTATGTATTCTTACATGTTTAAGCTTTAGTCATCTTCAAAGTACTCTCCGCTTGATGCAATGCACCCATCAAGATGCTTTTACCACTGCTCAAAACAGTTTTTGAGTTCATCAGTTTTGATGCCTTTTAGTGTTTCTGCCATTTTTTGTTTCACCTCTTCCACATTAGTAAAAAGTCTCCTTCTGAGGACTTTTTTCATCTGGGGGAAAGATAAAAACAGTTGTTTGGCGTGAGATGAGGTGAATAAGAATGGTGGGAGCAAGGGAGTCATGCCATTTTGGCCTCAAATTGCCAAAAACAGTGTGGTGTGGGCAGGTGCACTCATAAATCATTCATCATGAATGGGCAAACATGTTGGAAGGATCTGCAAAAAAAAACTCACTGAAGTCAAACACAGTATCTCACAACAATGCTAGCTGGTACATCGATACTGACTGATGGGTTCCTACATGCTTACCTAGCAGGGAAAGCTTGTACTACAAGGGGTCTGTCCTCCAGAAGATAATTTTTGGGAAGTCCCCTCTCATATTTATGGGGTGCACATCATATTTTGATACATTCATGCAATGTGTAATGATAACATCAGGATGTTTAGGATATTGGTCACCTTGAACATTAATCATTTCTTTGTGTTGGGGATATTTCAAACCTCTTCTAGCTATTTTGAAATACACAATACATTGTTGTTAACTATAGTCACTCTTCTATGTTATTGAATACTAGAACACATTCTTTCTATTTATTTGTATGTTTATACCCATTAGCCAACTTTTCTTCACTCCTCCCCACGTACCCTTTCCAGTTTCTGGTAATTCTGATTCTACTCTCTACCTACCTCCATGAGATCAACTTTTTTAGCTCCCACATATGAATGAGAACATGCCATATTTGTCTTTTTGCGTCTGGTTTATTTCACTTAATGTAGTGGCCTCTGGTTTCATGCCTGTTGCTGCAAATGACAAGATTTCATTCTTTTTAATGGCTAAATAGTGTTCCCTTGTACACATAGACAATTTCTTTATCCATTCATCTGTTGATGAAAACTTAGGCTGATTCCATTTCTTTGCTATTGTGAATAGTGATGCGATAAACATGAGGGTGCAGATGTCCCTTTGATACACTAATTTCCTTTCTTTTGGGTAAATACCCAGTAATGGGATTGCTGGATTGTATGGTAGTTCTAT
Organism: Tarsius wallacei; assembly: GCA_963574415.1. NCBI lineage: Eukaryota > Metazoa > Chordata > Mammalia > Primates > Tarsiidae > Tarsius > Tarsius wallacei. The sequence goes on along the minus strand of CAUYQG010048655.1, from coordinate 25,158 downwards.
TTTTAGTTTTTTTGAGAAGCTTCCATACTGTTTTTCATAATAGCTTTACTAAGTTGTATTTCCACCAACTTTGCATCCTTTTCATCAGTTATTTTTCAGTCTTCTTGCTAATAGCCATTCTAACCATGGTAGCATGCTATCTCATTGTGGTTTTGATTTACAATTCCCTTGTGATTGGTGACATTGAGCGTATACATTTTCATATACCTTTTGGCTATTTGTATGTCTTTTTTTGAGAAATGCTGATTCCGATTCTTTACTTACTAGTTAATGAGATTATTATTATTATTATTATTTTGCTGTTGAATTGTTCAAGTTCCGTATATATTCTGGATTTAGTCCCTTGTCAGATGAATAGTTTGTTAATATTTTCTCTAATTCTATAGGTTGACTTTTCACTTTGCTCATTGTGACCTTTGTTGTGCAGAAGCTTTTAAATTTAATGTAGTCCCATTTGCTTATTTTTGTTTTTATTGCCTGTACTTTTGAGATCTTAGCTATAAAATCTTTGCTTAGACCAATGTCCTGAAACTTTTCCCCTGTTTTCTTCTGGTAGTTTTAAAGTTTCAGGTCTTACATTTATGTCTCAACAAATTAGGCCTGAAAAGAACATGCCTCAACATAATAAAGGCCATATATGACAAACCCACAGCTAACATCATACCAAGTGGGGAAAAGTGGAAAGTTTTTCCTCCAAGAAATGAAATAAAATAAGGATGTCTACTTTTATCACTCTTATTCCACATAGTACTGGGAGTCCTAGCAAAAGCAATCAGTCAAGAGAAATATATAAAAGGCATTGAAATGGGAAAAGAGGAGTCAAATTGTTCCTCTTTTCAGACATGATCTTATATACAGACAAACCAGAAGACTCCATCAAAAAAACTCTTAGAATTCATAAATGAATTCAGTAAAGTTGCAAGATATAAAATCAATACATAAAAATCAGTAGCATTTCTATATGCCAATAGCAAATTATCTGAAAAAGGAATCAAGAAAGCAATCCCATTTGCAATAGCTACAAAAAATGTCTAGAAATAAATTTAACCAAGGAGGTAAAATACCTTTATGAGAAAAACTATAAAACACTGATGAGAGAAATTGAAAGGATGCAAACAAATGGAAAGACATCCCATGTTCATGGACTAGAAGAACTAATATGGAAAGACATACCATGCTCATGGACTAGAAGAACTAATATTGTTACAATGACCATACCACCCAAAACAATCTACAGATCCAATGCAATTCCTATCATCATACCAATGACATTATTTACAGAGATAGAAAAAACAGTGCTAAAATTTATATGGAACCACAAAAGACCCCAAATAGCCAAAGCAATCCTGAGCAAAATGAACAAAGCTAGAGGCATTACACTACCTGATTTTAAAATATACTACTAAGCGATAGTAACCTGAACAGCATGGTATTGGTATAAAAACAGACATAAAGACCAATGGAACAAAACTGATAACCCTGAAATAAACTCAGGTATTTACAGTCAAGCAACTTTTGACAAAGGTGCCAACAATATATATCGAGGAAGGGACATCCTTTTCAATAAATGGAACTGGAAAAGCTGAATATCCATATGCAAAAGAATGAAACTAGACCCTTATCTCTCACCATATACAAAAACCAACTCAAAATAGATGAAAGACTGTCGCTTTCCTAGAAACTAGTTTTGAGAAGCCACTACATTTCCCCCTTTTTAGATTTGGGTTTCAAATGTTATTGAATATTTACTAAATGCAGATAATTTAAGTCCTTGAGTTTTCTGACTTCCTAGTCAAATTATTGGAAACTTTCTCCATGAAGACTTGTAAAACATCTATTCATGAGACCATAATGTTTATTCTTTATCTTCTTAAAGTAGGAGGGGGAAGATTTTTCTGATTTGATTAAGAAAAACAAAACCAAAAGACTAAAAGTCTTAGTTACATCATTTGGACTAGGTAGAATGTACTGAGGAAGGTTAACGAAACCAACCAACCAAACAAACAAACAAAAAACCCAAAACTACTCTAGAGTACTTAAAACCAGAACCTGAACAAGACTATAAGGGCATATGACACAATTAAAGATAAATATGTTGTCTTTGTCCCTGAGTTCCTGGCACACAGTTTCTAAAATCTGTGGACTCTCTGGAGTAGTAAAAGCATTTTGCTTGCTAATGAGATTACTGATGGCTGTGGGCCCCTAGATAGCTTTGGGATGGGGCTGGCCGCCAGAAAGACCAAGGTGTGATTAGAGAGCTGGAACTTTCAGCCTCACCCTCAGACCTCCAGGGAGGGGAGAGCAGCTGGAGACTGAGTTCAATCACCAGTGGCTAATGACTTCATCAATCATGTCTACATAAAGAGACCTTCATAAAACCCCCAAGCAAAGGGTCTGGAGTGCTTCCAGGTTGGTGAATACATCTAGTGTGGGAAGGTGGCACACCCCAACTCCATGAGGTAGAAGTTCCTGTACTCGGGACCCTTTGAAACCTTGCCTCACGGGCCTCTTCATCTTCCTGATCATTTGTATCCTTTATAATATTCTTTATAACAAACAAGTAATCGTAAGTAAAACACTTTCTTGAGATCTGTGAGTCATTTTAGCAAATTATCAAAAACAAGAAGGGAATTGTAGAAGCCCCTTGAATTGATAGTTGGGTCAGTAAGAAGCACCAGTGATGACCTGGGACTGGCAACTGGCATCTGAAGTGAGGGCAGCAATTGTGGGGTGGAGCCCTTAACTTGTGGGATGTGATGCTAACTCCAGTACATAGTGTCGGAATTGAGTTGAGTTGTAGAACACCCAGCTGGTGTTGGAAAGTTGGAGAAGTGTTGTTGGAAAAGATACCATGAATTCGGTCACAAGTATTGTGAGGAATAACAGTTGGGAAAGTGACAAAGGTGTCTTGAATTCCCCCTACATTTCTTCACATTTCAAGTCCTCCCCTCCCCTTCTTCTCCCTGCAACTTCATTTGCTCTATTTTCTTCAGGGTCTAGATCTCAGCTAGTTGCTGTAACCATGTAAGAAACTCCAGAGGTCATCTGCTTTGATCCAGTATACAAATGTTTCTTCAAGATTCTCTAGTAAATAGTCATTTGGCCTCAGCTTTAATTCACCTTCCTTCCTCAGAATGTCAGCAAGGCTTAACGCATTACCCATGTTAGGGTCATTTGCACTTAGTATGTATTATTAAGGGCTGCAGAAAGTTTTCAAGTTCCAAAGAATGAGCTACAGAATGGTGAAAATCTGGGCATTAATATGGGTGAGAAAGCAAACATTTGGGGGCAGAGAAATCTTTTTACCTTCTCTAGTATCAGACTGGGCTGTTTTCTATTCTGTCCATTCTTAAGCCACCCTGGCCAGTGGTGCTATTTGCTTTAAGCAATGTAGTCATTTCAGACTTTGAGTGGTCATCTTCAGGCTTCTCTCAAATGTCGTTGCTATGGGGGAAGTGTTTTAGGCAGAACAGTGTTTATTAACTTCTCACCTGTCTGCCATAGTCAGGTCAAAGCAGTTTTAAAAGAAGACAAGGCTATTTTTATAGAAATAGAAATAGAAGAAATATGAAGGAGCTTTGAAATTGGAACTAATGGTTCTTCCCACCCAAAGGTGCGTTTTCTATAAACTTCATGGACGTGGAAGCACCCCAAATCCAATTTTTTCGAGTGCTCTCTTGAGTGCAACCTTTCTTTCTCCCACTAGATGTCATCACACTACATGGTAATGAAGGAAAATGACAAGCTGTGTATGAAAACCTAGACTTTAGAGAAATGGTCGTGTTTAGGTTAGCAGCAAATTGGGAATAATTAGTTTACTTAATAAACTGTATCTTTAAGATGAAAATCTCACAGAATCAGGCCAGAAAGTATATTATCTCATGCATTCACGTTCTTAAAATGCTATCATTCCTAGAAATCTAGGCAGAGAGGAGCTTAAAAGTCACTCTGCCTGTAAAAAACATAGCTGGATTAAACCAGTTGATGACACTGCACAGCCGAGTGGATCTCACTCTCCAGGATATTAAATCTTTTTGTTGAGAGGTCGGATTACTGCGAGATCCTTTTATCACCAGGGCTGAGCTCTTGTGGCTGCTAGGGATTAGACATGATCCTTCTCCATCCACATCTTTCCCCCTCCTAGTGCCTTCTTTGTGGTCACTCTTCTGTGAAGGTGAAGATAAGATGCCAGAGATAAGGAAAGAGTGAATGTGGAGCCTTAGGCAGCATCTCATTGCCAAGACCCCAATTACTGAGCTGTCCCACTGATAGTGTAAAAGAGTCTTTTTATTCCCCAAACATCCAGCCTCTGCAGGCCAGGCCCATTTGTGTTAACTCTCATCTCAAATGTAATTTGGGATGCAGAGGTGCTTGGAGGGAAACAAAGTACCTGGTGACTGAGGTGGGAGGACTACTTGAGGCCAGGATTTGAGACCAGCTTGGGCACCATAGCTAGATTCTATTTAAGAAAGAGAGAGAGAGAGAGAGAGAGAGAGAGAGAGAGAGAGAAAGAGCGAGAGAGCACAAAAGCACAGCTAATCTAATATATCTCTCACAGGGTGAATGATATACTCTTGTGAATGGTATCTAAATCTAATAACGTTCATCTCCACTGGGTTGACCCCTTCCATTTCCAAGACAGACCTCTCTGTGTGCCATGGTCTAACTTCCTATGGATAATAAGGGAGCATTCAGGGGTTAGGAAGTTTGAGGCTCAGTGATCACCTTTTGTGTTCTGATCTTTACCCAAGACAAGATGCCACTGACATCTGACACCTTTTGGTGCAAAGTTTTAACTTTCATTTCAGCTAAGTCATCTGAGATGGCTGTAAAAATGTCCTGGGAGTTTGTAAGCTCTCAGAGAGACAACTGGGATTTAGCTGCCATCATTAGCATCAAGTGGCATTTATACAGTGACTAACAGTGTATAACTCAGGGTGAGTCTCAAATGTGTCTTACTCTACGTGTGAACACACTTCTAAAGAAAATCTGAAGCAGAGCCTGAGTTGCCACATAAAGTTGTGCACCACACTAGGGGGTGCCATTTACATGGTTGTCTGCGTGACCCTAGGTGGTACCGAGCAGCACCCCAACATATAAAGCAGACACAAGCAGCATTGAATTAACAAACAAGGTGTACATTCCAATTCTGAACTTTTATTTATGGCCAATCAGTGGGAAATACCTTTCTGGTGAAAATAAAAATTTGAAATCATGAGTTGTGGTTGAAAGCTGTCCTTTTTCCTCAGTGTCAGCATCTCTGATCATGCAGTTAAGCAGCTGGAATCTTAGGAACACTTTAATCAAACAAATCCAGATGCACATAAGTAAGAGTAGCAGAGATTACACATTTTAGAATTTGGATATTCTTTGTGAAAGGGAAGAAGGCAATATCTATCAAGTGCACATACTGTTTAACCAAGCAATTCTACCTCTAGGATGTTATCAGATCTACTCTTGACTATGAAAAATGATCTGTAGACCGAGTTATTCATTGCTGCATTGTTTGCAATAGCAAAAGACTGGAAACAACCTAAATGTTCCATAGAGGCCAGATTACACAATGGAATACTTGGCAGTTCTCTTAAGGAATGAGGAAGCTCTCTATGAACTAATGTGGAAGGTCTTCCAGATCCTGGGTCCCATGAACAGGGCAAAGTGCAGAAATGTGGGAATAGTGTTATGGGGGTGGGGGAGAGAATTTATTTATCTGCTTGTGTATGCATAGGAAATACCAGAATCAGATGAGAACAAAACAGCACTGCTTTTCTCTGTGGCAAGCTACTGACTGGTATGGGCGGGGATAGGGCACTTACTGGATACCTTTTGTATGTTTTGAATTTTGAACCACATGAATGTATTACCTAGCCATATAATAATACAGTAATACCCCCTTACTGTGGGGGATATACTCCAAGTCCCCCAATGGATGCCTGGAACCGAGGATAGTACTGAACCCTATCTACACTTTTCTTTTTTAAATCTGATAACAGAGACAGCCACAAAGTGACTAATGGGCAGGTAGTGCTTTCAGTGTGGATACAATGGACAAAGAGAGATAGATGAATCACATCCCGGGAGAGAGGGAGCGAGACGGATTTCATCACACTTCTCAGAATGATGTGCGATTTAAAACTTATGAATTGCTTATCTCTGGAATTTTCCATACAAAATTTTCAGGTTACAGTTGGCCATGGGTAACTGAAAACGTGGAAAGTGAAACCTTGGATGAAAAGGGAGGACTACTGTAGCAGTAGTAGTAGTAGTAGTAGTAGTAGTAGTAGTAGTAGTAGTAGTAGTAGTAAATGGCCAGATCCTCCCACCGAAAAGAAAAACCGTCCCAAACTGATGATAATTATGGTAGCAATCTAAAGTATGGTAGTCTCACAGTGTAGCCGACCCATTGCTAATTCACTTTGGTGTTGCAGCTGTACACCAGGATCAGCTCACTTTTAGACAAGATGGCATAATTTACTGCTAGGTTTTAGATTCTGCCTTCACTAATTGTTAGCTGTGTGACCCAGGGCAAATTTATTTAACTTCTCTGTGCCTTAGTTCTCTTTTCAATAAATGATGATAGGCCGGGCTCAGTGGCTCAGCCTGTCATCCCAGCACTTTCGGAGGTCAAGGTGAGTGGATTGCCTGAGCCCGCAGGTTCAAGACCAGCTGGGGCAACTTGGCGAGACCTCGTCTCTACAATAAATAAAAAAATTAGCTGGGCGTAGCAGTGCGTGCCTGTAGTTCCAGCTACTTGGAAGGCTAAGGCGGAAGGATTGCAGTAGCCCAGCAGGTTGACTGTGAGTGTGCCACCACACTCCAGCTGGGCAATGGAGTGAAACTCCCAACTCAAAAAAAAAAAAAAAAAAAAGATTATAAATCCTACTTCAGAAGGTTACTGTAGGACTAGATGAGTTAATACCTGTTAAGTTTCAGTGAAATGTTTAAAAAGAACACAAGCTGGATATGGTGGTGCACACCTATAGTCCTAGCTACTCGGAAGGCTAAGGCAGGAGGATCATTTGAATCCAGGAGTTTGAGATCAGCCTGGAAAACATGATAAGAACCCCCCCAATCTCAAAATAAAATGAACACAAGAGAACAAAAAACCCCACTCTGTCTGGCATTCATTCTGGTGCGCATGGGCTATAGTGATAAGATTGATAAGCAAGAAAATATAAATATAGCCTTTGATGGCTCTTAAGAAACATGAATTCCCTCCCCACCGATACTTGATTGGGCTGCCAGGGCTTTATAGACTCTCTTTTTCTAAGTAGACTAGAAAGTAATTTTCTATCAAACACATTTGTGAGCTCTACATTTCAGTCTGCAGGTGGACCCTTTGAGCTGTCTGAGACTGGGTCAGGGTGCTTTTAAAATGAAGAATCTGTTAGGCTTCTTATTTCTATGCCAGTTTCTTAGGTTTATCTAAATAAACATTTCCATATTTTTTTGTCCATGTTTGATATGGATTAAATTGTTGCTGTGGAAATGCATCATGCTGTGAAATGCAAAATCTGTGGCTATGACTTCAGGCATAAATTGAAGGAAAGGTACGAGGCAATTGTATGAATAATTCTTAGGAAAGTAAAAACAAAACCAAAAATAAATTGCCCCCATTTTTACAATGTTAGGGATCATGCCAAGCACTTTACAAGTTTATTTAGCTTAAATTTATTTAGCTTCTTTGTGGGACTTTCTATGATCAGTTCTAGTTTACATATGAGGAAACTGAGGCGATCTGAGGAAACTGAAGTTACAAGGTAGGAAACGGCAGATGTGGGATTGAAGCCCAAACCTGGATAATTTAAAGCCCCAAGTCCTGTAAGGCAAATCATTATGAAGCAAAATGTGTAAGTCATTTATTTGATATGAAGGGACTATCATTTATTTGATTTGAATGTGTGCTAGGGTCCTTATATACATTGTTTTAAAATAATTCTTACATTATCCCTGTGAGTTAGGAATTGTTCTCATCCTTCAGGCAAAGAAACCAAGGCTCGGAAAAGTTATATAACTTGTTCAAGGTCACACCATAAGTGGAGAACAAAGAAGGCTTTTCAACTCAGGTCTGTCTACTTTCATAGTGCTCAGACCTGTAGACCTGTAAGAATGTATCTTCACATTTTCTTGTTTTTTAATCACCCTCCCCCACCATGGGGCTTGAGTTCAAAGGGAATTCTATGCAAGAGCCTTGGAATTGGTCTCATGGGTTCTGTTTCAAATAGCTATGTAACTCAAAATACAAAACAGACTTCCACATTAAGATAAGTCTCTGTCTTTCTGTGTCTACATTCTATCTACCTCTATCTGATAAAATATTTCTCATTAGAATATGTATCTGTGGGCTGGGTGCAGTGACTCATGCCTGTAATCCCAGCACTTTGGGAGGCTGAGGCAAGAGGATTGCTTGAGCCCAGGAGTTAGAGACCAGTCTAGGCAACACAGCGAGACCTTGTCTCTACAAAAATCAAAAGTAAGCTGGGCGTGGTGGCATGCCTTACTAGGGAGGCTGAGGTGGAAGGATATCCTGAGCAGGATGAGGCTGTGGTGAGCTTTGACCATGCCACTGCCCTCCAGCCTGGGCAACAGAGTGAGACACTAACTCAAAAAAAAAAAAAAATTACGGTAGAATATGCACCCATGGCATGATTCCTAAAACAGTGCTGTTGATTCTGTGGTTCTGTATCATCCGAGTTGTTGGTGCTGATGGATTGGAGGGAGACTGCAGGGTGCTTGGCGCTTTGGGTTCCAGACTGGGCTTGGCATTTACTGGCTCTGGGGCTCTGTCTCTGTAGAATGAAGGAAATTGGGCAGGACCCCTGAGGCCAAGAAGCTGGATTGTGGCCCCTGACAAAAGCAAAGTTCTTCTCCACATGTGAGGACTGCATGCCTGCCATGTGCCAAGCCTCATGTCACACCCACAACTCACGACAGATGCGAACTTTGGAATTCTGAGAGGTCACTTTATCCCAAAGTCACGCAGTCAGTAAATGGCAGAGCAGGGATGAAAGCCTAGGCCATTTGGCTCAGGCCCTTGCACATTTACCTCTTAGCTCAACAGCCCTGGTGCTAATAGAGTTACCCATTCTTGTATTGCATAGAGGCCATTCTCTATGCAAATGCATTCACATGCGTGCAAAAGGCAAACATTAGATTCTACTACTTGTACTATTTGGTAATTTGTTTTCTGTCAACAACATGCTCTAAAGTTTACCTCCATTTTTAAGGGAAAGTCCTTACTTTCCCATCGTTCCTCCATTGCTGCTTTCTCTCCGCAGGGCTGGGCAGATTGAAGAATGAGTCGCTATGAGTACACAAAGGCAGCTTGGGCTTACTGTTAAAGATACCTACGTGCCAGGGCCTTTAAATGACCCCCAAACAGCCAGATCCTATTCAGCAGAGGGAGAAAAAAAGGATTTTCTTGGCCGTGTTTTGTAGTTTCCATTAGCTTAACTGTCATCAAGAACAATGCTGAGTCAGGACCTGAATTATCTTTTTCTCCGCTTGGGTTCTTGCCTTTGGCTTGGTGCCATTCTCTGCATACTACAAGGCACAGAGAAAGGACTACATCTCATCTATCTCTCAAGAAAGGCGATAGATAGTACATCCTTTTAAGTGGGGAGTAATGTAGCATATGGGTTAGAAGAGTGCATTCAAGTCCTGGCTCTAGCACTGTCGAGCTGGGTGTCCTTGAGCATGTTATTTAATTCAGAGCCTTAGTTTCTTCCTCTGGAAAGGACCAATTCTGAGGCTGCCTCCCTCATAGGGCTGTGTCAGGGTGCAATCTGATAGGCATGACATTGCTTAGCACAACACTGAACACCAGCCCCACATGAGGCTGGGGGGAATTCCGCTTCTGTGCTCTACTGGGCCTCATGGGATCATACTGCTATTCCCATGTCACATGGTGAGTATATTAGTTCATTTTGCATTGCTATAAAGAAATACCTGAGGCTGGTTAATTTGTAAAGAAAGAGATGTATTTGACTTATGGTTCTGCATGGCGCCCACGTATCCTCAGCTTCTGGTAAGGCCTCAAAAGTTTTTACTTGTGACAGAAGGAAAGAGGAGATGGCATGTCACATGGCAAGAGTGGAAGCAACAGAGAGAAGGGAGGTACCAGGCTCTTCTAAACAACCTGCTCTCTCGTGGACTAACACAGAGAGAATTGACTCATTACTGCACCAATGACACCATGCTATTCATAAGGGATCCAAACCCACTTTCCAAACACCTCCCGCCAGGCTTCACCACCAACATCGAGAATCACATTTCAACAAGAGATTTGGAGGCAAAAAACATCCAAACATCTACCTTAGACCTCTGTCTCAACATGCCTCAGCACACAGGGCCTGGAGAACTCTGGGTCTTGCTACTTACTGGGCTCTCTGGGGACAGGAGAATAGCTCTCTCTCAGATGCCCAAAATTATCTGTGAAAGTTCTATCCTCCCCTTCAGCAGGAATTTGGTCCAGAGAGGCAGAATGCATTGCCCCTTCTCAGGGATGCATCAGCATCTATGAATTTTTCCCCTTCCTCTTTTCCACTTTTTCCTTCCCTCCAAGCGCATGTAATTTTTAATCCAGCCCGGGGCAGAGGAGGGACAGCTGTTAAGACAGAAAAGCCATCCCCTACTGTGCATTCTTACAAATCCTCTAACAATGTAAGGAGAAGCATTCAAAAGCCAGGCATTGACCCCTATATTTGTTGTGTTCTATTTCAAAATAGCAACCTGCCACAGTTGCCTGGCTTTATTGTATGGAGAATGCTAAGCAAATCAATGCCTTTGATTGCCTGGCTAATATCTGTAGAGTTTGGCTGTTTTAGACTCTTGTGTGGCCACCATGAGGGGCCTGTGGACGCCTCAGTCTTTGGCACCCAGCACTCCATACATGCCTGTCAAATGAAGCATATTTTACCCAAAAAATGTTCTGCTCTGATTTGTTAAATGTTATTTTCAAGGTCTTCAATGGTAGTTTTTGTGTACAAAATAGATGTTTCTGAAGTAACTTCGATTTTTATATTAGTCTTTGATTGAGTAAAGTTAGGATTTAAAGAAAAACCTTTGTATTTTTTAAACTTTTAAGTTTAGATTACAACTTTTATTATCTTATTTGTAAGCCCAGCAAGTTACAACAGTCACTTTTTTTTTTTTTGAGTTGGAGTCTCACTCTGTCGCCCAGACTGAAGTGCAGTGGCTGCTCCCGGCCACCGCAGCCTCAACCTGCTGGGCTCTGGCGATCCTTCCGCCTCAGCCTTCCAAGTAGCTGGAACTACAGGTGTGCGCTACCACGCCCGGCTGGTTTTTGATTTATTGTAGAGATGAGGTCTTGCCAAGTTGCCCAGATGGGTCTCGAACCCGCGGGCTCAGGCAATCCACTCACCTCAGCCTCCCAAAGCGTGGGTTTACAGGCTGAGCCTCCGAGCCCGGCTAACAGTCACTTTTAAGGGGACTTTGATTAATGTTTGGTCCTACTTACAAACTTAGTTAAACTCCTTTTAAACTTTTATAAATTTAATATATTTAATTTCCTTTTAAGTACTATAATTGTCTGACTTAACAAAACCCTCCTGAATTCTTAAATAACTTATAAATCTAATGCACTAGACTTAGAAATATGGCAAATCTTTAATTATTTTAAAATATTTCATTCTGTAATATATCTATTAAGATTTGAACGTAATATCACTAGTCTAAATCAATGATATATTTAAAATTAGTATCGCAAGGATGACTTCTTATGCCATTAGGTTAAATTCTTTTAAACATTATAAGTACATAAAATGCCAAACATACAGAGTCCTTCACCTGAAAATATTAATACTACACATTTGAGATTGTTAAACATTCCTATACTGATTTTAAACCATCCCAGAATTAAAAGATATGAATGCACCAAGAAAATAACTATGCCATCCTGAACAATCTTCCTCATCTTTTCTTTTTTTTTCTCAATATGTTTGCACCCTAACCAACCTGACTATATCTCAACGAGGGCCTTTCTTAAGTTATTGCTATCTTAGGGTTTCTGTTTACTTTAGCTATAAAAAATGGATGGGATTAGATTAAATAATCTCTAAAATCTTGGCCATAAAATTCTAGAATTCATATTTTTCTGTTTATTCACAATATGGTTTTCCATTTAGACTAATAGAAATGAACAAAATTACTAAAAGATAGACTATCTACTGCTTCTGTAAAGCTACCATCATAGAGAATGCTCACGATTGCAAGTATTATATTTTCAGTCTGCTTCTGTTATGATATCATTCATGTGATGCATGGACCCTAATGCAGTCAAGAAGTCATATCTGGAAACATCTACAAAGAGTTAGGAGGATCCATTTGTAAAGTACATCTTCCAGCTTATTTTGAAAAATTTTGTACCTGATTGATGGGTTATATCATTGCTACTTCTTCTGAGAATGGACTGAATTAACCTCTCTATGTCTGCCATTTTATGCCTGGTTTCTGTCAGTTAATATGCTATTAACTATCAGTTAATATGCTATTAACTGATAAATGAATGAAAGATGGTATGAATAATACTAAAGGGTAAGAGCTTAAATTAGACTTCCAGATTCAGTCCTAAAAGCATATGACTTTGATGAACAACTTTATGCCAACAAGTTTGATAACTCACATGAAATGAACAAATTCCTAGAAAGATATAAACTGCTGAAACTAACTCAAGAAGAAATAAAAAATTTGAATAGGACTTTTAATAAGTAAATAAATTAAATTAGTGAAAAAAATCTTCTCAAAAAATTTGAATAGGACCTTTAATAAGTAAAAAAATTGAATTAGTAAAAAAAAATTTAGTAAAAGAAAAATGCCAAGTTTGATGAATTTTATCAAACATTTAGAGAAGAAATAATAGGAGTGCTGCACAAATTTTTCCAGAAAACAGAGGATAATAGAACCCTTCCCAACTCATTCTAGAGGCCAGTATCACCCTATTGAAAAGCCAGGAAAAGTCATCACAAGAAAGGAAAACTACAGACCGCTCTTTCTTATGATTATAGATGTAAAACTTTTCAACAAAATATTAGCTAACTGAATCCAACAATATAAACTCACAATTATACACCACGACCAAGTAGCATTTATCCTAAGAATGCAAGGTTGGTTTAACATCCCAGAATCAATTAATGTAACACATCCAAAACCACATGATCATTTTAATAAATAGAGAAAAAACATATACCGCTATCTAACACCAATTCATGATGGAAACTGTTACTAGACTTCAAATAGATAGGAACTTCTTCAAAAAGGTAAAGAACTTGAAAAAACTACAATGAACATTATACTTAATAGTGTAAAATGAATGCTTCCCCCCTGACATAAAGACTAAGGCAAGGAGATCTGCTGTCACTTCTTTTATTCAGCATTGTAATGGTTCTAACCAGTGGAATCAGGCATGAAAAACAAATAAAAGGCATCCAGGTTAGAAAGGAAGACTTGAAATTGTTTTTATTTACAGAGGATCCTATATATGGAATTCATAATCCTACATGTAGAATGTTATAAGAAGTATACACACTCATACACAAACTGTTAGAACTAATAAATAACTACAGTAAGGACACAGAGTACAAGATCAGTATACAGAAATCAGTTGTATTTGTATATATGAGCAATGAACAATTCAAAAATGAAATTAACACTATAATTCTATTCACAATAGTATAATAATAATAATAATAATACTTAGGAATAACTCTTTAAGAAGTGTAAAACTGTACACTAAAATTACAAAACTTTGCTGAGGGCAATTAAAGAGAATATAAATGGAGAGACATTCCAGGCTCATTGTTTGGAAGACCCAGTATTATTAAGGTGTCAATTATTTCATAATTAATCTATAGATATATGCAATACCTATCAAAATTCCAGCAAGCTTTTTTTTCCCCCAGAAATTGAAAAGCAGATCTTAAAATTTAAATGGGTCTTCAAACACTTAGACCAGTCAAAACAATTCTGAAAAATAAGAATAAAATTGGAGAATTTTCATCTTTCAACTTCAAAATTCACTATTAAATTACAGTTTCCAAAGCAGTGTGGTACAGGTACATAAATCAAAGGAACAAAATTGAAGGTCCAGGAATATAGTCAATTGACTTTTGGCAAGGTACCAAGAAAAATTTTCAGGGAATGGATAGTTTATTCAATAAATGGTGCTGGGATAACTAGATATCCATATGCAAAAAAGTAAACTTACATCCTCTCTTTGTACAATACACAAAGATTAACTCAAAATGGATTTTATATGTAAATGTAAGGTTTGAAACAATAAAACTCCTAGAAGAAACCACACAAGCGAATCTTTCAGATCATGAGTTAGGCAAAAATTTCTTAGGTAATAATAAAAAAGTAGAATTAGTAAAAGAAAAAATTGTTAAATTGGACCTCACCAAAATTCAAAATGTTTGAACTTCAGAAAACCACATTAAAAAAATGAAAGAACAAGAAAAAGGCTGAAGGAAAATATTTGCAAAACATATATTCAATAAAAGACTTGTGTTCAGAATTTACAAAGAACACTCACAACTCAGTTATAAGAAGACAAATAACTCAATTAAAAATTAGCAAAGGATATAAATAGAGTTTTCACCAAAAATTTATGTGTTGTGTATGTGTCTGTGCACGTGTGTATATAAATAGCTAATAAGTACATGAAAAGATGTTCAACATTATCAGTCATTAGGGAAATGCAAACTAAAACCACAATGAGGTGGCATTTTAGCATCACTAGAATGGCTATCATAAATAGACGTGCTATTATAAATAACAAATGTTGGCGAGGATGTGGAGAGACAGGAACTCTTGGACACTGCTAGTGGGAGTGTAAGATGGTGCAACCACTTTGAAAACACTTTGGTGGTTTTTCAAAAAGTTAAACATAAAATTACTACTCATCACTGCAATTCTACTCCTAAGGGGGTAGAGACGACAGAAATGAAGACTTAAGTGCACATAAGACTTACATACAAATGTTCATAACAGTGTTACTTTTAATAACCCCAAACTGGAGCAAATGTTCATCAATTGGCGAATGTATAGACAAAATGTGGTACATCCATACAATGGAATATTATTCAGCAATAAAAAGCAATGTGCTACTGACACATCATGGATGAACCTCAAAAAACAACATTATGCTAAGTAAAAGAAGTCAGACCCAGAAACTACACATATATGATTCCACTTATAGAAAATATCCAGAAGTGGCAAATTTATAGAGACAGAAAGTAGATTAGGGATTGAATGGAGATCAGAGTATGAATAGGAATTAATTGTCAATGAGCATGAGGGATCTTACTGGAGGGATGAAAATGTTCTGCAACTGATTTATGGTGATGGTTGTACTACTTGGCAAAATTATTAAAAATCATTGAATTGTTCACTTGAATAAATTTTATGACATGTGAGATATACCTTAATGCAGTTATTAAAGAAAAAAAGTCAGTGACTTTAGGCAAGTGACTTAACCTCTCTATGCTTTGGCATTTTCATCTGCAAAATGGGGATAATGTGAATGTTAACCTTATATAAAGTCATTGAGCACAGTAAGTGAGATAGTATATACAAAACGTTTAAAATTAGAGTGTCTGACATAAGTAGACACTCAATTAAATGTTAGTTTAGGTAACTGAAACATCAAAACAAAGGCTTGGAGGAATGAGCGAAGTTTGTTTCTTTTATGGAAGATACTAACATTATAAAAACCACTTGCCTCTTATCCAATCCTAAACTCTCTATCAGTGGCATGGAAAAAACAGTAGAAGAGAGAGAAAAAAAAAAAAACTTTTGGGAAACAGCATTTGATTTAACAGGTCAAGTAGGCAAATAATTCAGTTTAAGTGATAATGATACCAGAAAGATTTATCACTTCTATTTATTGCATTCTAATTTAGTAGAAGTGAAAGATGTTAGCCAAAATAAGCTTCAATCAAGATGCAGTAAATGTCTTTCTATTTTATTTAAAAATTTTAATATACCAAACATTTATACAATTCCAAAGTCAAAATTACACAATAAAGTACATTGAGAAGTTTAGATTCCATCCCCAATCCCTCTAACTTGTCCCTTTCTTTCCTCTATAGGTAACTTTTTATTTGTAATTTTTGAATTATCCTTTACTTTTTTATTTAATGAAAATGAAAGCAAACATATTTTTATAAATTAATAACATGTAATTTATCAAGTTAAATGTTAGGTTATTTGGAGTTTGACAGAGCCTTAGATATATTTCTCCCCTTCTCCTTTGTTATCCAAAGAAAGATACAATACTGTAAACTCTGTCCCCATGCTTCGTGTTTTTTTCACTTAACAATATTTTCTCATGATTATGCCACAGCAGTGGAAATCTTTCCTATTCTTTTTTTTCAGGGAAATAGTATTCCACTGCATATACCCACCATGGTTTATTCAGCCAGATTATTGGTGATGTTCATTTGAACTACTTCTAGTCTTTTGCTGCAATACACAGCCTTGAAGTGGCAGTCAGTTTAAGGTGCAAGCTATGAACAGTCCTTGGCATCTGAAAACATTTGTTCTTGAGTAAGCCAAGTTAGCTATTATTTATATAACTGCTATAGTACTGTTTGCGAGGAGATTCCATTTGGATCACTTGTTGGTTTGAATCACTTTGAAATTATTCATTTTTCTAACCTACTAAAATGTTTTGGAAACGAGTCCTTGAATAGTAAATATAATTTCTTATTAAAACCATCTTATGTAAATATTGAATTACTTACTATCTACAGCCAAATTATTAGACCATTTAAAATTTGTATTTCTAGGACTTTCCATTTCATTGTATTAGGCATCAGCTGTGAATTTGTTTCATTTAAAGTGTGGAAATTGTGGGTCAAAGAAAATATATCAAGTCAGAGTTTGACATAGTTTTACATTTATATTGCAGAGACTTTTAAATGTCTTGACTTTTTGGGAAACATTATAGTTTCAGACTTTGATTATTTTTTACATAAGTTATCTGTGTTCGCTGAAAAAAAATTAGGGAGAGATAAGCAGAAAGAAAAATAAGTACCTGTAATCCAGATTGTCAGAGATAACAAATATTAGTATTTGGATGAAAATTCTACTGATCTTTTTCCATGAGCATAAACAACCTCCTTCTCCCCAACTCACATGCATATGCAATTTATTTCTCTCTTAACCCTATATATAGTTCAAGGGAGATGTCATCTTTTCTTTTTATTAAGTTTTATCCTTTAGCTTTGCTGTTTGCATCATACACCATATAGATTTTTTTCTGTTTCTTTATCAATGTTAACTCTTTATATTTCTTGTGGTATTTCCTTTAGAAATAGAACATCAAATTTTCCTTTTTTGTTGGATAAATAAATGGAAAATCCCTAAAAATTTTTTTTATGATCTTCTAAGTCTGTGAATGGCCCTCTGTGTGTTTTCTCAGGGACAGTTTATGGATTCCTAAGGGATCAGTATAGAAGACCAGGTAGAGACCTGTTCTTGGAGAAATTGATTATGTAGAAATGGAAGTTAAGTAGATTATCCACAATCATTGTTCTGCTATTCAAAATGTTTGCGGGAAAAATAATAATTCTGGCAAGCACTTTGTGTGATCATGGTTGCCTACATCTACTAACTACTAACATTGAACATCTAATTAAAAATGGAAAAGTTTAAACATCTGAATGATTCAATATCAAGTACCAAAACATTTCTGACAGTGAATTAAATTTTAAATTTTCTGTGTGGATAGATTTTGACATTTTGCCTACTAGTCTTGTGTAGCTGAGGTGGAAAGGAGACATTTTTTCTTGCTATAGGTCATTGGAATCAAGACCCACATGAAAGTCACTTAATTACTATATTTTATTTTATTTCCAAGAGAGATATGAAAGATAAAACTACCTAATTTTTTATTTGACAAATAAAAACCAAAAACTTGCTTCATGATTAGTTAAAATTTAAAACTATGTCTTTGTGTCTTATTACAGTCAAACAGGGTGATACAAGGATAGTGGGCTCTAAGTAGACAGAAGTGGAGAGTAAAGCAGGAGAGAGGGAAGGAGACAGAGCCTAAAGGAGGGAGGAAAAGTGGAGAAGGATGGAAGGGCCAAAGGTGGGAAACAGAGGGCAAAGACCATTCTCCAAAGCATAAAAGGAACACATACAGACAGAAAGAAGTTGATTAGGAAAGCCTTTTAGAGAACAATTTACAGTATCTATCAAAAATATGTTTTCCACTTATTTCTGTATTTATTTTAGATTAGGAAACATAGTTTATTTAGAGAGTTAAGTTAGAGAGAGAGAAAGAGAAGCTTCACCTCCCCAAGGTACTGGAGGGGGCCAAAGCCAGGAAACATAACCTGGCCATAGCTCAAAGAGCACATGGCCACACCATAGCACAGCAAGGCAATAGCTGTTTTCTAACTCTTTAACCCAGCAGTAGTCCTTCTGGGTATCTATACTACACACAGGATGTTTATTGTAGTATGTTTGTAATAGCAGAACACTGAAGACAACTTAAATGTCTAATGAAAGGAAAATGGTTGAATAAAAAAAAGCACATTCGTTCAGCAGAATTCTAGGCAGACATTAAATGAATAAGGTAGAGTTAGGTATACTGATGAGAAAAAAATGTATCTGATTAAGTGCAAAAAACATGTTGCAGAACATTATGTGTATTATGATTTCAATTTTGTAAAAACAAAAAGTATATGTATGTGTATATACATTGAAAAATAGTCCAGATGGATACACATTAAACTGTTAATAGTTTTGGATGGGAACATTAGAATGATTGCAATGACATTTATTGGTCTTTGAGAAGATAAGAATGAGAGAATCACTAATGTGTTTGAATGTATTGAGAAGAAATTCCACAACTGGTATGGAATTGTTCTCTGAGTTCCAGTAGGTACCTAGACAAAATTCAGTTTAGGCCTGGCTCAAGCCTGAGGCCTTCTGTTTCCCATTTCTATTTATTTATTTGTTTGTTTCCCATTTCAAATAGATCCCAACAAAGCCCAGACCTATGTCGTTCTTGATATTCACAGCTAATTTTCATTACATTTGTAGGATTTTTGGGTGAGCCTTGGAAGGAGAGATCTCCACATCTATAATTTGAGAATAATAATACTCTTTGTCTTAAGGGATTATTTTGAATATTAAGTGTAGTACAATATACAAAATGCCTAGTTCAGTGTCTGACACATGGTCAGGGTTCATAAATGGTGCCACTATTATTATTAATGCTTTTAAATATGTTTTACTATTTCATTTCATGGCATTGCATTTATTTTTTTGAATGGGGGTTCTCACTGTGTTGCCCAGGTTACAGTGCAGTGCCACAATCACTGCTCACCACAACTCTTGGGCTCAGGTGGTTTTTCTGCTTCAGCCTCCCACATAACTGAGACTACAGGCATGCATCACCATGTCTGGTTAATCTTTTGTAGAGTCGAGGTCTTGCTATGTTGCCTAGTTTGTTCTTGAACACCTAGGCTCAAGTAATCCTCCTGCCTCATCCTCCCACAGTGTTGGGATTATAGGTGTGAGCCACCATTCCTGGCCTATTAATGTTTTAGAGAAGTTCAGGATCACATTCCCATTTTTCTAGGTCTTCATTTTCTTTATTTATTCTTCCTACCCTTGTAGCATAGAGGGCAATTTGATACATGGAATTGGGAGTAGACAAAAATTACCTAAGATTTCATGCTAGACCATCACAGCTTATGTTCTGAGTCTATAGGAAGAAGAATCTTTTGTTTATCTCGACTCTCCTCTCACCACAGCTTAATTGCTTATCTGGCAATTTGTATTAGTCATTAAGGCAACCCCCAGAAAAGTGTCTTTCATTTCCTGAGTATAGACTTCTAATTTTAAAAAGCCTTATATAATTTTTGGACATTTTTATTATTTTTAAATCAAGCAACTTTCGGCACGTTAAATTTATTCCAAGAGATGACATTAGGCCATGTTCTTGTATCTGTTCTCTTGAGTAGATTTAATGTACTTCCACATTCTTAAAATGTTTTTATAATAGCTTCATAATTACAAGCGATGCTTTTTAAATGTGTTGCCTCCTCAAAAAAAGAGTAGCTCTGACTTGCAGTTTTTATGAATTTTGCTAGCTTCTTAATGCTTCATCTCCACCAGCCTGTAGGAGGAAAAAGGTCGAGGTACAGAAACAGCCAGTTCAGCTGTAGGAATTATGAAAGCTGGGCAGCATTTGCACATGATTAGCGTTGCATGGCAGGAGTGAGGCTGTTGTGTTCCTATTTATTTAATAATTTTATTTAATAATTGAGAAAACTATGTACTTAGGAAAAAATTGCCCTTCAGTGGAGAAATGTAAATAGTACATTTGCATTATTGAAACAATTTTCTTTTTTTACAAAGGACCAAGGATTCCCTTAAGTGCAATAATAATTCAGTGGCTTCTCTACAATATTATGAACCTCAGAAGAATTATTCATGGTTCCATGCCCATAACAGGGAACTATGACACCGTATATGGCACTAGTGGTGCTCCTCCCCTTCTCAGCCCCTATCCCCCTACCCACTGGTTCCCCTCCCTGCTCCCCTCCCCCCACATCCATGATGGACATCACTAACCACTTAGCAAATGTTTTTTCACTGAGTCTGGGCATAACATTAGTATCTCTTTATATACTGACCTCCAAGTGGCCACTTCTTGTCAACTGCTACAGAGAAAGAAACATATCAAATGTCTAGGATTTGTCAATATATTGAGAACACGTCAACCAGTTTGGGCAATTCAGTTTCCAAATCCGTTAGTTTGATTTTAAGAAGTTATTTTTGGACATAATATAAATAAAAATAACCAATTTTTCGGCAAAGATTTTTGTTTTTTAAACTATTGTTTCATCAAATCATTGGCAAAGTTTAAACAAGTATTATTAAATATGGTGTACAAGTAGCATTATATGAAGGAAAGTTAATTTAATAACTGACACTTAATGCAGGATCATATTAACTATGTGTGAGTGTATCCAAAATGTCTCTCACTCTGAAACAGATTTCTCCCTGACCTTCATTCTTTGCCATCCTCTCGGCATATAGTATAGTTGTTTTCTGCCCCATGAAAATTCATCACCATGTCCCAGTGTTGTGGCAGATGGAGGAGCATCATTTTGGAGGTCTTCCCTGTCTCTTCACTGCTGCTGAGTAGTTTTACAACTTGGGTTTACTTAGTATAGAAGGGAAACTACATCTGACCTTCATGCCGATACACCAATCAGAGGCATGAAAATACCTCAGATCCATCTATGGCAATGTGGTCAAGATCAAAGTCACTTGGGAACTATGGAACATGTTTCATCCTTTTCTCCCAGCTCTCTACTGACATTGTTCTAGAATTTGCAACAACTGGCAATCCGTTAAACTGGACCCCCAGGGATACAGGCCTTCCTCAAGCTTTCCTTTGCTATTCCCTCTTTAGTCTCCTTCATCAGGTACAGAAACAGAACTGGGAAGAGCAGGGGGTGACACTCCTTTCCCCCAAGCACATTCTCTAAGACCTGTTTTGCTTTTTTTGGATTTTTTTTTGGTGACAGTTTTCCCTGTAACAATGTTGACTTGATATTATTTAGACTACAAGGAAAAGACATGAAAAGAAACAGTATAAAAGCAACACATGAAATGCAGAGAGAAGATGGTCAAAGGGGGTCCTGTTTTTAGATGTTTTCTGCCTTACCAACCACTGTCTCTGTCCTTGTCTGGTCTTACCCCCCAGGCTCAGCATTAGCTCCTGGCCTCTGTGTAAATGTGCACACCCTGCTTATTTGTGAACTTGAGACATGCTGCAGGTATAAATACTGCCCAGCAGATGTGTGTATGAGCACACTCAGTATGCTATCTGTGTCCTTCTGCAAGAGCTGCCAGCTCTTTCTCTCTTATTCATTGCCCCCTAAGGTGCCCCGGCAGCCTGAGGCTTGAAGCAGGCACCCCAATCCGCAGTTTCGAGGACAGCTCAATTCCTCAGGCAATGAAGGTCATGGAATGACTAATTCATTCTCTTTTATTTGAAGAATTAGAGAAGTTTTTATTAAAGTAAATTTTTTTACAACAGGACTTTTGATCTAAACTGTCTCTTAATATTGTGTTTGATAAATAATGAATGACTCACTGCTCACCAACACGGTTGCATACTCTAGTCAATGATTACGAATGCCTCATTTGCATATGAAATTAATATTCAATAGGGTTGGTCTGAGCACTTAGGTCTAAGCCACCAGGAGGAGGCAGGTTGATCTGAACAGAAGCGTAAGTTGCAGTGGAATATACTATGGAGTCAGTATCAGTACTTTGATGCTCTGTGGCCAGTCCTGGAGGCATGCAGCAAGGGCAACATTTCCATTTTTTGGTGGTGCTTTTGCAATGGCAGACTTGTTCTGAGCATCAGGTGCCATGAAGATCATGCAATACATATTTATTAGATTCCTACTGTGTACGTATCACTATGCCCATAACAGCTGTGTTAGGTGCTTCTAATGGTTGTTAGAAATGCATTGAAGAAAACAAAAATTTAACTCTGCTTTACTATGGAATTGGTCTCTAGATTCCAAGCACAGACCATTGTGAATGCTTTGAAACCCCCTGGTTGCTTGACATTTGTCAGTATGAGCCATCTAACCCAAAGGTACTTTCCCTGAGTCTTTGGTTTGTCATCAATTATGATTACATTCATCATAATAACAATCAAAGAATATTTTGTTATATAACAAGTTCCAAAGTTCATTTTTATCAATATACAAATATAAATATTAGCTTTTGTTCCT
Organism: Tarsius wallacei; assembly: GCA_963574415.1. Lineage (NCBI taxonomy): Eukaryota > Metazoa > Chordata > Mammalia > Primates > Tarsiidae > Tarsius > Tarsius wallacei. The sequence continues at coordinate 2,359 of CAUYQG010048655.1, read as the reverse complement.
TACTGTATATATAGTAGTAGACCTTCATAAATACTTAAAGAGTAGAATCTGAGGGCTTAGAAAGTATGTCAGATAAACTCCATCTTGGGTTTTATGCCAATAATGTCCTTAAATGATGTAGGTATTATTTGCCTTCTTTTGGTGGTGGTATTGAGGAGGATACTTCTAGTTCATAGATGGATCATGTATTAATTAAGGCAGGCAATATTATGCCATGATAAATCCCAAATATCACTGTCTTAGCACAACAAAAGTTTATTTGTCACTTATGCAAAGTCTGCTGTAAGTCAGAGCAACTCTCCAAAGCATCTGCCCTCCATATGTTGACTCATCATTCCAGGATTTGTCAATCTTATGCCATACCTGTGCTAACATGCTCTTCTGTGATCACTGCGGTAGGGAACAAGAGGGCTGGAGAGTGGAGCAGCAACATGTGACTGCTTCCACTAATGAATGTAGCAGAGCAGATGCATGCACTTCCAGGCTCTGGTGACAAGGACTGCAAGTCATCTGGCCGTGTTCAACTTGAAGGGAGTAAGATGTCATCTTTTCATGAGCCTAGAAGTAGAGGATACCAGGACACTGATGAACAGCATACTTGTCTGTTGGCTTATGTCAGACTGTTGGAAAATCCAGAAGAACTTTTGTCCCTCCTTTAGTCAGTGAATTGGAAAAATGAAGAAATGTCTCTGAGTGATTCTTTTTTTCTTTCTTTCTTTTTTTTGAGTTGGAGTCTCACTCTGTCACCCAGACTGGAGTGCAGTGGCTGCTCCCGGCCACCGCAGCCTCGACCTGCTGGGCTCTAGCGGTCCTTCTGCCTCAGCCTTCCAAGTAGCTGGAACTACAGGCGCGCGCTACTGCGCCTGGCTGATTTTTTGATTTATTGTAGAGATGAGGTCTCACCAAGTTGCCCAAGCAGGTCTCGAACCCGCGGGCTCAGGCAAACCACTCACCTCAGCCTCCCAAGGCGTGGGATTACAGGCTAAGCCACCGAGCCCGGCTTGATTCTTTCTTTAATGTGATAGTGATGACATAAATGTGGGAAATGCTTACAGATTACTGAATGGCTATGACAAAAAAATTAAAATAACCAACGTTAATCTGTATATCTTGGTAGCTTCACAAGTGTGAACTGATTAAATTCCTTAAAGACTATATTTGGATTTCTGCTCCAAAGATTCACGTGCTGTAGCTGGAAGAAAGGTGGCCTTCTGATGATGGCCATATCGTAATCCCCAACACCTGTGACTATGTTGTGTTACCCGGCAAGGAGGAATTAAGGTTGCAGATAGAACCTAATCTGCTGAGTTTAAAATAAAGAAATTATCTTGGATTACCTGGGTGGGCCCAAAATAATCACAGTACTCTTAAATTGGAAGAGGTTAGAACCAGAGAGATGGCTGCATGAGGAAGATTCAACCTGAAATTGCTGGTTTTGAAGATGGAGGAAGGGGCCACGAGCCTGGGAATGTGGTAGATCTTTAGAAGCTGGAAAAGGTAAAGAAAAGTTTTCTCCCCTGGAGCCTCCAGAAGGAACACAGTTCTGTTGACACCTTGATCTAGCCCAGGGGGACTCATTTAGGACTTCTTATCTCTAGAACTGTGAGTTAATAAATGTGTGTTGTTTCAAGACACTAAATTTGTGATCATTTGTTATAGCAGCCCGGAGAAACTGATATCCTATGACTTCTCTAATAGGGAATTATATTCTCTTCTTGTCAATATCCCTGCAAACGTCCTGACAAGTTTCTGGAAGAAGGAAGAAATTTCTGGAGGAAAGCTAGAAAGGCACATTTTCTGGGAAAGCTGTAAAGATGCATCTTTTTTATTCTACTCATTTGTAGGCTTGTCGCGCTTTTTTGAGAAACTTATGCAGAGTAATGAGAGAAGAGGAAAAAGGAAAGCACCAATTTCATCAAAATTTCACATGACATTAGAAGGACTAAGAGTTTTGGCTGAAATTCAGAAACTATTCAGAGGAGTGACTGATGAATAGCTTTGGAGCAGTTGAGGGCTGGGGTTGGTATGTTAGGAAATGGCTTTGTGTGTGATCTTTTTATTTGGTCAGGAAAAAAATTGGGATTATGGATAACATGGACAAACTGTCTTGAATCTAGAGTGCAGCCAAGGTGAATAGCAAAGTTCCAGTTTTCAACAAAGACTGTCTGCTGTTACAAAAATATCTTTGCATTAATGCATTTCTCTCTCTGTCAGTCTCTCTCTCTCTCTCTCTCTCTCTCTCTCTCTCTGTCAGTCTCTCTCTCTCTCTCTCTCTCTCCCCTAAGTTGTTATTTGGAATAACCAGCAGTTGTAACACATTTAGAGGGGCAAGAATTTGACTCAGAATGAAGAGCTGCTG
>CAUYQG010048651.1:0-24071 GCA_963574415.1 Tarsius wallacei | reverse complement strand
ACCCGGCTAATTTTTTGATTTATTGTAGAGATGAGGTCTTGCTTGCCCAGGCGGGTCTCGAACCCGCGGGCTCAGGCAATCCACTCACCTCAGCCTCCCAAAGGTGCGGGATTACAGGCTGAGCCACCGAGCCCGGCTAGAAATGATTCTTATGGAACTGAAACCTCAACCTGTGGGATCTGATACTATCTTCAGGTAGGTAGTATTAAAATTAAGCTGAATTAGAGGACACCCAGCTGATGCCCACCGCAGAAGTGAGTGCTTCTTTGCTGGTGGGGAGAAATTCCCTCATATGTGGTGTCAGAAGCATGTTGTGAGAGTATAGTGGGATAAACTGAATTTGTTTATTTCTTTATGTTCTACACAGGTATCATTTAGTACCTTCTTTTCATGTTAATACCTTTTCTAAATATAAGAGCAATGTGTGAGGCTTGAAGCAGTAAAATTTTGAAAAGTAGTTGATAATACTAAAGAATAAAACACCATTATAAATACATATATATGTGTGTATGATTTAAATAGAACAATAACACATTTATTACTGGTCATTAACTATGTTAATATGAGTAAGATGATTCATTGCTTTTCATTAATCTTCTAGGACAAGAGGAAATAACTATGACAAACCACTAGATACTTCTGTTTAGTGTCTGAAAAGCATTTTCTGGAATGAATGATAATGTAGAGATAATTTTCCGTAGAGATAATTTGAAATTGGAATAGTTTGGAAGTCATGATGAGTGTTTGAAAGATGAGATTATGAAATTAAATAAGTTAAGTTTAAAACTGTTGGAAATTTTACATTAGTTTGAACCTTGAGAGGAATGTGGCTATGTGGCTTGAGTCATGTAGCATGCAGCTGCAACTTCTGTTTCTCCAAGTATAGATTATATCTCTTCCTCATTATTATCCTTTAAAAGGTCAAAATGGTGCCAAAATGCTAACAAAATGTTAAAGTAATCTTATCTAGGAATGTAACAAGCTGTAACCAATCAAGTCTCTATTACTATAATGTATGTACTGACTTTGTGTGGAAAATGTTGCAACCCTGTTAAATGCCTGTATAAGTGAAACCTTTACTTCCCCACTTTGGATCTCTGACCCATTCTTTGGAATCTGTGTTTCCTGTGTAGACATTCTCAAGCTTTTTACACAAATAAACTCTTTACTTAATCATATTTTCTGAAGTTCATTATTTTAGGTTGACAGTTTGGTGACCACAAAGGAATCTAAAGTGTACCTCCAGTGATACCCATCATTTTGCCGACAATTGGAGCCTTGATACAGCATGAATGATTTTTGTTCACCATACCTGCCAAAGTCAACAGGAATCTCTGGTAAGGCCTTTCTAGGAGTCTAAACCTCCTGACTTAGTTGAGGTTAGACTTTATTTGAGCTATATAAATACATGTTGAAACTTAATGAAGTTGGAATTGAAGTTCTTCGGCAAGGTAAGAGTTTTGTTTGTTATTCTCTAGAAATCCTGCTGATTGCAGATTTGTGGCTTCCACTTTTCTGTGAGTTTAAGGTTTTGTTTTGAATTAGGTGTTAGAGTATCCCCCTTTTCTCAATTTTGGTCAAGGAGAAATCAGTTTCTTTGTGAAAAGAGGAAATGTATCTTTGTAGATTAAGAAAAATTTGTAAACTTTAAAACTGGTCAGACTCTGAATCTTGGTTTAATTTACAAATCTAAACTTTCTTCTTGGGTGAGCAAAATTATAAAAGGCTTTCTATGAGGACAAAATAAGTCCTGAAGATAGGAGACATTGTTCCTCCCGATTGTGAGATGACCAAGGTCTTGTGGGAGAGTTAGAGCTTAACACTCATGATGTAAAACTGTCTCACAGTTTCACAGGGAATCTCTTGAGAAGAACATGTACAAGTAATCATGCTTAATCTGGTGGACACACAAAAAGGCTGATCAACTTGCGTGCTAAGCCTCTGGTGACCACCAAGACACATGAAAAAAATGACATTAAAATGACTCAAGGGTGATGCCTTGAGAAGTTATTCTTACAGGCAGGACACTTGATCCAAAATACTCCCACTGGTTAGTCAAGAGGCCATTTTAAAGTATGAATAGTCATACATCTAAAACTATGTCTTCCTTTTTAAGCAGAGATTCACCACTAGAAACACCAGTTGAATTCATGTTTAATAGTTATGACACCTCTTCATGCAAATTTTTAGAAAATTGGTCATGCAAAACTCACGATTACCCCAAATTACAATATCCAAAATTGGGTACATTATGACATACATAAACTAGGCTATCTGCATTTTCAAATAGAAAAAATCTGGCTTGACCAAACCAAATAACTGGGACAGCTATTTTAAATAGTATTTAGAAACTTCTAAAAGGGTTTCTGATAAAGTTATTTCTTTTGTAAAAGAGAAACAGACAATGAAACATTTAATTAAAAAAGACTGCTGACATTTCTTCTCCTTGGTCAGCTCCTCTTTCTCTTCATTGTGAGAACTTTCTTTCCTGGACTTTCCTTCCTTTCTTCCTCCTTGTCTTCTTTCTGTTGTTTTGGCTCTACCTCAGAAATATTCTGTGTCCAGTAGAGGAGATTCTGTGTTGGTTTATCAACCATGGTCAAAGGTAGAATTTAAAGTCATAATTAAAGAATTCCCTGATCCTATTTAGGACCTTACTGGAGTTGCTACAAAATTTGAATTAAACATTCAAACTTATAATTCCCAATTCTCTGATTTGTATCAACAGATTCATGTGTTAGTGTCAGAAAGAAAGCCAAAGATTGAATAGCAAAGACAAATGGGAAAAATCCCTTAGAGAACTTCCAGAAATTTTCTGAAGCAGACTATGAATGAGCTCACACTACTGCTCAAGATTTTCTAGATGCTATTCCCTTAATTTTCCAAAAAGTGATTGATTGGAACAGAATATAACATGCCAACAAAATATTGATCAGCCTGTAATGTCACAATATGAAAGATTTGAAAAACCTTTTAAACAATATTCATGCCTATCAGAAGAAAGTTACGTTAACCACCAAAAAAAAAAAAAAAAAAATCTTTTAAACTCAAATTTTATAAACAGATTAGATGAACAATTAGCAATTATATTAAAGAGACAACACTCCAAGTTGAGCTATCTGACAAACTCATGATCTAACTAATTTTGTCAATCAAATGCCCCATACTCTAAACCAAGGAAATTTATAAAGGGGGAGCTAAACAGAGAGGTAAAACAAGCAAGGTCATGAGTTTACAGCTAAAATAATTGTTCAACCAATGTATAGCCTTCAAATGACCTATTAAATTCCAAAACTGATCTAATCTTCTGCTTTGCAATTATTGCATAAAGTCTGAACATTTCAAAAAGGTTTGTGGTAAAAAAAAAAAAAAAAAAAAAAAAGAAAGAAAGAAAAGATAGCAATAGACAGAAGAAGATGGAGGAGGAGGAGGAGGAGGAGGAGGGAAGGAAGAGGCAGAGGAGGAGGAGGAGGAACATGGCTCCAAGAAAATTAAAGAAAACTTCTCTTTTTACTAATATCTTAGAGGAAATTAAAAATATTTTAAATGAAGAATAACTAGTTCTTGTTGACACTAAACTACGTTATTGTAATAAATCCCATATTATTAAATGCCCTCCACTTTGGAGTAAAAAAAATACAGATGGAGTGTATAACAAATACTACTATAAAACACATAAATCTGAACGTATAGTTTTTCAGTTAGGTTCCCCATAGGGAACACGTGTTTTCCTCTTGGTCTCCTCAGCACACATTTGATAGGAGGAGACTTTTTAGTATTATATAATACTCACATCTCCTTCTCTCAAAAGGGGAAAATGTATTATGAATTAGAAGATAAAACAATTATTAACTACAAAAAAGTTTTGAGATATGGTTCCTTCAATTAAAAAATTGCAATTCACATTGCCACAGAAGATACTAGTTACACAACAAAGAATTACAAGAACAGTTAAGTAGTGGCCAATCAATTGTGATCAAAATCCTCCACCAATATTGGGAAAATTATTAAGGCTGCCCCAATCAAAACTTAAATAGATCCATCATAACTTCTTCTGAACCTTTAGCAATATTCTCTAAGATCAGAAGCCTTAGAAGAAAAAAAACTGTAGTTTGGAAAATATAAAAAGAGGCTTGATAATTCTTTGTGCAAGCCTATGTAACACTCCAGCATTCCCCACAAGAAAACCATGTGGTAGAGGGTGAAGACTTGTATAGGCTCTGAGAGCAACTGATAACACAGTCATTGCTCAACATTGAATAGTATCAAGCCCTCATACTATCATCCCAACTGAAAGTGAATTCTTTACTGTAATAGACTTATGTAATGCATTCTTTAGCATTCTTGTGGATAAGAATAGTAGATTTTTCTTTACCCTCACTTGGAAAGACAGACAATACACATGAACAGTCATCCCTTAGCGATATACAAGAGTCCACTTATTTTTCAACATATATTAAAAGCAGAACTTTCAAGTGTTAATTTCTTTTTTTTTTCTGTTTTTATTTTAAAAATGTGGGGTGGAATTCAGGATCAGATATACAAATGGTCGTTATTGGTCATCAACAGGTACCCTTGTTGATGAGATGTGCCTCCCCTTCCCTGGCAGTTTCCCACTAAATGTTGTTGACTTCTTTAAGAAATTCATTTTGATATAGTACATAAACAATTTATTTCTCTGTTCAGGGGGTAAACAAGCCTTCATAGATGAAGAACTTTATTTATTACAACAATTAGTTTCAAAGGGATACAAGGTCTCAAAAGAAAAACTTCAGTTCTGTCAAAAACAAGGCAAAATACTTAGGTCACCTAAAATCAAAGGAAGGCCTCTTCCTTAATCTGGATAGAATAAAAGGAATATAGACCTTCCCTACTCCCTATGTCTAAGAAATAATTGAAAAGATTTTTGAAGGATACTGGAGAAGTTGAATTCCATACTCTTAAAAACTCAACCTTTATATACCCTTTTAAAACAAGATAAACCAGACACCCTGGAATGGACAGAGAAATGTGTCTCTTGCTAACATTGACCTGAGTTTTCTCCCAGACTCCACCCTGAAACCTCCAAGATACTACTGCCTTACTGGATAAACAAACGGTTAAAGAACATAAAGTCTCTACTATATAAACAATATAAGTCAACAGGATACCATGGAAGGCTTGCAAAGGAGGAAACTCATGTTTTCTTTTGTTATTGTCAGCACTCCCCATGAATGAGTCCATTAACAAAAATATCTTAGGGGAAATAACCTGTGTACCTTCAGGTTAAGTATTTTATGTGGCATTGGGATTGGTTTGCCCACACAAGGATGGGCGCATTGTTTCCTTGATAGCTGGCAGATAAAAGGCCTGTGCTTGTTGGGACATTTTGTAACTCTCTTGTTCTTGCATAAAAATATGAAAGAATCCCCTTTTTCTCTCCATTGTTAAGAGGACTATGGTAGCAGGATATAATGTTAATATAGTCAAAACATTTTGAAAATACTAATTCTAAGTGTTGGAGTCAATATCAGTAGAGATATTATTCAGAACTTATCAGCCACCATTGTTCAGAAAGTCGACACTACAAGTAGAATTGCAACTTAGCAAGAATTTTTACATTCCTTTGCTCAGGTGATATTAGATAATAGAATTACCCTCAATTATTTCTTGGCTGAAAGAAAAATGAGATGTCTGTGTGGTATTCACACTACTGGTTATATTTAGTAAGATATCTGGAGAAGTGAAAGCTCAACTAGAAAAATCATTCAAAAAGTTAAATGATTACAAGCCATAAGAAAAACTGATCCTCTGAATGACATGTTTAGTTGGTTATCCTTAGAACTAAGTTCTTTAATTTGTTTTGGTCTTCAAGTGATTATTATTATAATCATAAGTATAGTTGTCAATTCTCTGGTTATTAAATTACTTAATGATTTGTATTTCTGCTATCTTAAGATTAGTGGCTAAGCCAAGATAATAGTCACTCAGGTAATTGTGTTGATCAAAGACACAGTTATGTAGCCTTGTTTGGGTCACAAACTCACCTCCGTCGTGTGTATCTAAATTTGGCCTACACAACATCAGCTTTGTGGCCTGACAAATGGCCCCCACATGGAACATGACTTTCTAGAGCTGAGCTTTCTTAGTGATGCAGGCCTAAGCTCTGAACATAAAAGAAGCTAAAACTGTCTATCTATGATGTGTTCTTTGAAAAATCTTGACAAAAGGGGAAAATGTGAAATTAAATAATTTAAACTGAAAACTGTTAGAATTTTAAATTGTTTTGAGCCTTCAAAGAAATGTGGCCAGGTGGCCCAAGTCATGTAGAGCAGCTGTAAGTTCTGTTTCTCCCACCACAGATTAAATCTTTTTCTCATTCTTGTCCTGTAAACGGGTATAAAAGACCAAATGGTGCCAGAGATAAGACCCCTTGAAATCATTATCCCTTTTTATGTAACGTTAAAGCAATCTTCCTTGGAATGCAGCAAGCTGATAATCACTGCAATGTATGTATTTGTCTTGTGTGGAAAACACTGTAACTGTGTTAACTGCCTATGTAAGTGATAACTTTCCCACTTTGGAACACTGACCGGCCCATTCTTTTGGAGTCTATGTTTTCCAGGTGGCTATCTTCAAGCTTTGCACTTGAATAAACTCTATTTTCAGAATCTCATTATTAAAGATTGACAGAATGATTGTCTCATCCACAATTATCATATACCTGTCAACATAAAATGCAAGGAGCTGTTAAAAAGCCTTGGTGAATTGGAGCATGTATAAATAAAATAAACACACTCTGGATTTAACATAATGCTATATCCAAATACTATAATTTAATTCTAATGGCTTATAATTTTCAACTGCTACCATATCAGATTAAAAATACCAATGTATTAATGTCAAAGCTTATTGCTGTCTGGTCCTATGTGATTTTTTTAAAATGAATATATACAAGGACTAACAATTAAGTCCATGGACTTGCCATCGTGTGCTTATGTTGGCAGCACTGTGCAAACAACTTGGTAAGGTTTAATAATCTTGGTGTATCAGTGTCTCACAGTTGTGTTTGTGTCAACATGTGGTAGTGACTTGCTGAGTGGCGTTCACTACCGTTGGTGCATGTTTTTGTGTGCCATCACAAAAATGTCAGAGCTTAAATTAGAGCAATGAGCAAACATCAAATTTCTTGTAAACATGGCAAGAGTGGAAATGAAAACGGAGACATATTAGTCTAAGTTTATGGGGATAATGCCATCAGAAAAATGGCAGTTTGCAAATGGATTAAACTTTCTTTCTGATGGGAAGTCAGGACAGCCAGTTATGAACAGAACTGGCGAAGACATTGCAAAGATTCATCAAATTGTGCATCAAAATCCTCGGCTGACTGTGAGAAGCATAGCAGACCAAATAATCATGGATAGAGAATCAGTTAGGAAAAATCTTAACTGAAAATCTTGGCCTGAGAAGGGTGTGTGCAAAATGGTCCTAAAGGAGCTCTTGCACCACGACAATGCACCAGCTCACACTGCACTGTCTGTGAGGGAGTTTTTAGCCAGTCAACAAATAACTGAATTGGAGCAATCTCCCTACTCACCTGATCTTGCCCCCAATGACATTTTGATGACATTCGGGGCATCAAGAGTAATACAACAACAGCTCTGATGGCCATTCCAGAAAAAGTGCTCCAAAATTGCTTTGACGGGCGGACTAGGCACAGGAGTGCATAGCTTCCCAAGTAGAATACTTCAAAGGTGAACGTAGCGATCCTCAGCAATGAGGTATGTAGCACTTTTTCTAGGATGAGTTAGCGAACTTAATTGTCATGCCCTGTAATCCAATAAAGAGTTGTTGCTCCCCTTTGTATGGTATTTCTCTTGATGCTGGAAAGAGAGCAGTAAATAAATTATTCAAATATGCATGCCTTTATGGAGCTTAAGTTATAGTGAGGGGATGAGGCTAGCTATCATTTCAAAAGTGAAATACATAGCGTGTTAGAAGATGAAAAAGACTGAAAGGGGAATCAGAAGTTTGTGTGTGTCGGTGAGGGAATGTTTTACAATTATAAGCAAGGTGGTGAAGGAAGGCCTTATGAAGAATGTGGTTAAAACCCAGAAAAAGATGAGATAGTCATGGATATACAGGGAAAGAGTGTTTCCAACTGAATGAATAATAAGTACAAATGCCCTGAGGTAGGAATTTTAAAAAGGAGAGTGACATGAACTGACTTTTTAAAAAATGACTGTTCTAACTGCTGTGTGAGAGTAAAGAAAAGGTTGATGGCAGGGGGCAGAAGCAGAGGGAACAGTTAGGAGTTCTTTTAATAATTATAATAATGATCTTGGATTGGACCAGAATGACAGCAGCCAGTGTGGTGAAATATGGTCAAAATACATCCTGAAATAGAAAAGTGGATGGATTAGATGTAAGGTATTGAAAGAGAGGAAACTGAGCAGCTAGAAACGTGACATTGCCAAAAGCTAAGATGGGAAAGACCATTTGGGAATGCATTCAGAAGGAGGATCTCAAGTTCAGTTTGGGGCATTTTAAATTGAGGATGCTTCAAAAGACATTTAGGTGGATGAAAGAAGCTCAGGAAGAGAAACAGAACTTTTGACCTACAGCGATATTTCAAACCATGATACTAAATGAGATTAGATGAAATTGCTTAGACAATGAGTAGGAGAAGATAGCCAAGTCCCTGGGGGCATCAAAGCCCTGAGAGAGCATAAAAATTGGGAAGAACCATCAGAGTAGACAGAGAGAGAGAGCTAGTGAGATAGAAAAAAACAAGTGAAGTATCCTGAAAATGAGGAAAACATGGAAGAGGAGAAAGAGATCCATGTTGGTACATGCCGCTTGTTTCAAGCATGGCAGAGATGAAAAATTGGTCATCAGATTCTGCACAGTGTAGGAAACTGGTAACTTTGCTAATAACTGCTTTAGTAAAGTAGTAGGGATTAAAGACTAATAAGAAAAGAATTTTATATTATTTGAAATGTTAAAGTCCATTTCTGGTAACTATTTATTATATCATTTTTAAAGTGTCAAGTATCAGAAGGTAGCTACACAATATTATCAATGAGAAAATAAACAATAAACAATCATTATAAGTATTACCTATTAATTAACAGCCAACCACCAACTAGAAATATGATGTGAAAGGAATTGGAGTGGACATAAGGCCACTTACCAGAAAACAAAACAAAACAGTAATTACTGAAATTTATGCTGTTGACATCTGTTGGTCCCAAATTTCTGCTTATATTCTATGGAAGAAAGAAGAGTCTGATATTAGAACGGAACAGGGAAGAAAATTTATCTACTAAACTTGACTGGAAGAAGCAGTCTTAAATTTTCTCAAGTTGAGTTGAGTATGGGAGTTGAGGTCACAGCTAGTAAAGAGTAATATTGGCATCACATTAGTTTACTTCTAGAAAACATTGAGAAAACTGACCTTATATTGTGGACAGTGTGCACGTCCCATAAAACAAATATGGAAAATTAAATATTTTTTAAAGCTCCAACATGTATGAGAAATTTAAGAAGTTGTGTTCTACTCAAATATGGGCAAAAATCAAAGTTAGCAATGTCTAAGAGTAAACTCAACTCAACAACTATTTATGGAGTATCCACTCTTACAAAAGGCATGTGATAATGCCTTGTGGAATAAACAGCACACAGTATGTCAGTATGTCACAGATTCTGCCTTCAATGAGGAAAATAGAAAATAGGAAAAAAAATGAGGAAAATAGAAAAAAAATAACTAAATGCTAAACAACCACATATAATTAAGAATATAGTTAAAGACGACTGGGTGTAGTGACTCACACCTGTAATTCCAACAATTTGAGAGGCTGAGCCAGGAGAATTGCTTGAGCCTAGGAGTTTGAGACCAGCCTAGGCAACAAAACAAGATCCCATCTCTACCAAAAAAAAAAAAAAAAAGGAAAACCTAAAAATTAACCAGGTATGGTGACGCATGTCTGTCTGTAGTCCCAGCTACTCGGGAGGCTGAGACAGAAGGTTCGCCTAAGCCCAGGAGTTCAAGGCTGCAGTGAGTTGTGATTGTGCCACAGCCTAGACAACAGAGTGAAACCCCAACTCAAGACATACACACACACACACACACACGAAGGCAGGGGATAGGCAGAAGCAGAGGGAATGGATAGGAGTTATTTTACTATTTACAATAACAATCTGGGATTGGACCAGAACGACAGCAGCACACGTGGTGAAATATGGTCAGAATATATTCTGAAATAGAACTGCTGATGTATTAGATGCAAGATATTGGAGGAAAGAAAACTAAGCAGCTGCTTAATTAAAGAAAAAAAATCTAATAACTGTCATAAGTAGTACATGCTTGATAATACAATCAGTGAGGATGTCAATATGATAGATACTTGGAAAAGCAAGGAATTGATTCAAGTTAGCCTGTTCTGTGGAGTAGATTACATTTTATTCAGTCATTAGACACTTTTACTCTCCTTCTAATAACATAAAAAAAAGTGAACACATAATTGCAACATAAATCCTAGCCAATAAAAAAGAGGTATATGATTCGAGTTATAGAAGCAAATAACTTTATTAAAAGGCTTAAGGGGAGTTTTCATAGATCCAGGTCTATGAGTTGAGTTTTGAAGAATAGGTAACATCTGGAAAGGTAAATCGCAGGATAGAAAAAAAAAATAGCACCAAGTCTTTTCACAGGAGAGTGAAAAATACTTCTTGCCAAAACAAATATTTGTGGAAAATAATTTCTCCTCGAAGATAAATGATAAGATAAATGTACAACTATTTATTTCAGGATGATGTTGTCAGCAACAAGCCAAATAGAGGAGAAACTTGTATCACGGACATCAGAATAATTCTTAGTAAGTATTTGTCTTGATCTAAATCCCAGATATATTTGTGAACATTATGTTTGACTACTTCAATAAAGATGTATTCTATGTATTTGCAAACGTGTAAGTATAAAACAATCAAGTGCTACCTTTCTCAAATACTAAGTGGAACCTTATTAAAAAAGCAAATATGGTATTTAGGAGCTAATAGCTATACCTGAATTATTAGCCTTGCAAACCAATATGCTATTAAAATATAATTTTAGGCCAGGCGCAGTGCCTTAGCCCGTAATCCCAGCATTTTGGGAGGTCAAGGTGAGAGGATTGTTTGAGTTCACGCGTTCAAGAACAGCCTGGGCAACTTGGTGAGACCTCATCTCTACAATAAAAAATTTAAAAAATTAGCCATGTGTGGTAGTTCTGGCTACTTGGAAGGCTGAGGCGGAAGGATCGCCTGAGCCCAGCAGTTCAACACTGGGGTGGCCGTGAGCGTGCTACTGCACTCCAACCTGGGCTGGAGACTCCAATTCAAGCAAACAAACAAAAAAAAACACTATAATTTTCAAATTTAAAGTCATGAATCACATAAAAAGTATAGTAAGAACTCAATAGTAAGAACTCATCAAAAATATATTAAACTCATTATTGAGGAAACTAATGGAATGGTGAAAGTACTTCATAAAGCATCAAAGATAGTCCATCTAGAAAGATATACTGAAACAAGTTTGTTGGGTCAGACACAAAAGTGATTAATGTCCTACAGGGCAGTGAAAATAGTAACCTTTTCTATCAAATGCGGACTATTTGCATCTCTGACAGATGAAACCTTGTTAAAGTAAGTATATAATTGCACAAAGTCTAGGTCTAATCCTGAGTAAGTAGGGAATCAAGCTAAAGCATATCATATAGAGAAATAATCTTTGGTTGGGTTTATTAGACAATGTTTCAGTATGACGTTGAAGAGGCATGCAATCTTCTATTTTGCTTGTTTACAAATTGTTGGGTAGTCTGTAATAGACCTTCTTTGTGATCATAAAATGTCAGAGAATATTTTGTTTATCACAGTAAAGACTGGTTTCATTCTCCAGTGTATTTTGACTTGATTCATTTACATAGTACAGCAAAAGTGTTAAGTTTATGCAAACTTGTTCTTTCTAAGTGGTCATCACATCTAAAGTTAAGCAGAGTTGTAAACTGCTAACCTCACACAACTAAATTATGTGTGGTAATTTCATCAAGAATATAAGATCGAACATTTAAAGGCCTCTGGTGTTTGTTCTTCTGTCTCAAGTTTAGGAACCAAACAAGAGATTCATCTGTTCCAGGTTTTGCTTTCAGTGTATGTATGTATTATTACTAAACTCTTCTCCCTGAGGTCTTCAAAATCTGTTGAGTCCCTAGACTGTCAGAAAATGACATTCCATAATATCTGTAAGGCAGGAACTCTATTATCTGACCAGTATTCTGGAAGGGCTTTGTAGACATTGGTCCTATACACGAAGTAAAACTCCTTTGCCTTCATTGTTGGCTTTTCTTTTCTTTTCTTTTTTTTTTTTTGAAAGCAAGATATATTGAGAGGACAGAAAATTTCCCACAGTGGGAGGGGACCCGAGGGGGTTGCCCTGTTGGCTTTTCTTATGTGAATAAGTAAGATTTATTCTCATTATGTCTGTGATTATACAATTAACTTGTCTAATTATATTCTGATTAAAAGAAAAAAAAAAAGGAGAACAGAATCTTAGGGAACCTATGAAAATAACTATATTGCCATGAAAAGTAGAGACAGTATTTGTTCCTGTTCCCTCATATGTCAGTGAAAAAAAGATACTGTTTTTTAAAAATCACAATTTTAGTTTGCAAAAATATATTCTAGTAAGAAATAGAAAAGGCTTGCTTGTATATTCATCAGAAAGTAGTACGTTGAAAAATGTAACCAACAATACCCTGAAATGAATAACCACATTACAACTTTTCTTATTAGTTTATTCAGTCCTGTGTAATCAATTCTTGTTTCATTAGATCTTGGAACAGAAGTCTGATCCAAGTTTTTACAAAATTGCCTGGTTTTTTAGTAAAAAGAGTTTTGGAAATCTTGAATCAGTCCTCTGGTGAAATCTAATAGTTGTCTAAGTGATGTTAGCTTTGAAGCTTGTATCCAAAAGTCTATGCCTTGTAGTGTCTGCTATAATCTATTCTATAAGGCCCTGAGAACATGCTTGTTTGTTGAGGACCAAATTTCTTCTTTTTTTCTCTGCAAAAAGGCACATGTTTATTCATGATCATAAAGACAAAACATTATATTTTCATCATTAAATATACTGGTAGCTTTAGGTTTTTATTGATACATTTTTTCAAGTTGAGGGTATTCCCCTCTATTTCTAACTTGCTGAGAGTTTTGTTTTTGTTTTGTTGTTTTTTAAAATTTTGTTTTGGTTGTTTTTATTTTTTATTCATGAAGGATTATTGAATGTAGTCATCAGATGATTTTAAGAATGGATTGATATGATCATATGATTGTTCTTCTTTAACCTGTTAATATAGTAGATCACATTAATCAATGTTAAAATATTCAACCAGGATTGCTTACCTCTAATAAAAACAGTTGGCCATTCTATAAAATAACCTGAATATATTTAAATAAAATCTGATGATAATTTCAATAATGTTCTGTCTGTAGTCCTGAGGGATCCTGATTGGTTTTTTGTTTGTTTGTTTGTTGTTAGATCTTTGGGTTTATCTGCATTGGGCATCATGGAAATACTAGCTTCATAAAGTGAGTAAAGAAGTGTTCTTTCCTCTTATTTCCTGGAAAGGGTTTTGCAGAATTATTAATTCTTCATTAAACCATTGTAGGATTCTCCAGTGAAAACATTTGCACCTTGAAATTTCTTTTATGTGAGGTTTTAAAATACAAGTTCAATTTATTTGATATGTAGGGGGCTGTTAAATTCAAAATATAATATTTCAAATAGACTGAGTTATGTTAGTTGTTTTTTATAGGATTGTTCCAATTTGTATAAGTAGTTGAATTGATGCCTATAGAGTTGTTCATAGGCTTTCTTTATCATCCTTTATATGTCTATAAGAGTTGTAGTAATATCACCTATTTCATTCCATATTGGTCATTTGTGTCTTCTCTTTTTCTTGTGAGAATTGTTTGTAGTTTTACACTTTTACTGGTCTATTTTAAGCAGCAATTCTTTGTTTCTTTTACTCTCTTATTTTTAATTGGATCGATTTCTGCTCTTTTGTAAAATGTGTTCATCCTTACCATTGTTTTGTTGTTTATTTTTATTTTTTTCTGGGATCTTGAGATGAGACCTAACATTGCTGATTTGAAAATTTTTTTGCTTACTACATGCATTTCAAGCTTGCTTGAATGAACTTGGTCTTTCATTCTTAGCTCTACTTTTAGTTGTATACTGCAAATTTTTTTCGTTTTTCTTTTTTTTGTATGTAGGAGCCTCACTCTATTACCCAGGCTAGTGTTCAGTGGCACGCTCATGGCCATCACAGCCTCAACCTGTAGGGCTCAGGTAATCTTTCCACCTCAGCCTTCCAAATAGCTGGAACCATAGGTGAGTGTCAACACCTGGCTAACTTTTTGATTTATTGTAAAGATGAGGTCTCGCCACATCTGAACTCAGGCAATCCTCTTGCCTCCACCTCCCAAGGTGCTGGGATCACTACATAGCATGCACAGTTGGACAGTCATTTATCTAAGGGCTATTCCTGTATGTTCTTACTCATTCTTCATTTAATGGGAAAGGCCAGATGGTAGCTTTTTATTGCCACTATTCCCCAACTGGAAATTCTGAACTGCTCTGAATTGCTTTTCAATTGCTGAATTGCCTTTCAAGTGCTGATCCTCTAATAAGATGGATGTGTTTTCTAACCATATTTTTTACTTCTTTTGTCATTTTCTTTTTCAATTGGGCACCCAGAAGTGTGAGTCTGTTTATTTTTTTAGTTTTGTTCAATTTCTAAATACACCGACACATATATAATTACAGTATACATATATATATTTCAAGCTAGAGGCCATTGAAACTCTCTCTTTACCACAATGTAGACTGACCTGACCTGTTCTTTCAGCACCTACCCAATTACTCCCTCAGTTGGGTAATTACTGAAGAAAATGCAGCACCATCTATATTAATACAATTTGTTGGGACCATTCAGTGCCTATTTTAGTTGTTCGTTCTAGAACTTTGTAATGAGTAATAATAGACATTTGTATTATAATACTTAAATCATAAGAGGTGGCTATTCTCCTTGAAACACGATACATTTGTCAACTTCACATCACACTAAAATTTTCATTTGTTTCATTTATTTTGAGTAGATCATTTTCTTTTCAATAGCTTGTTTTCTTCAACATATTATAAGAATATGTCAGAATGGCAATTATCAATAACTCAAAAAATAACAGTTGCTGGAGAGGATGTGGCGAAAAGGGAACACTTCTACACTGTTGGTGGGAGTGTAAACTATTGCAACCTCTGTGGAAAGCAGTGTGGCGATTCCTAAAAGCTCTAAACACCAACCTCCCATATGACCCCGCGATCCCCCTACTGGGAATATACCCTGAAGACCTCAAATCACTCTATAAAAAAGATACCTGCACTCATATGTTTATTGCAGCGTTGTTCACAATAGCAAGAACCTGGAAGCAAACTTGCTGTCCATCAAAAGAGGACTGGATTAAAAAAATGTGGTACATATACACAATGGAATACTATGCCGCCATAAAAAAGAACAAAATCATGAATTTCGCAGCAACCTGGATGGAACTAGAGTCTATAATACTGAGTGACCTCTCACAGAAACAAAAAACTGAGTACCACATGTTCTAACTCATATAATAGACCTTGATCATCCAACTATTACCACAAGAAAATGACTGACAGTGGTGGGAAACTATGGGGGTGGGGGAGGATAAGGGAAGGGATTAATGGCAGTAAATACCTGTCTGGGGATGGGGGGACACTCCTTATCAACAAGGGTGCCTGAACGAGACATATTTGTGTACCTAACCCTTAACTGTACCCCTCAATATCACAATAAAAAAACAAAACAAAACAAAGTATATAGAAAGCTTCAACCTCAATCTCAGTGCCCAAAATGGGGACTGCCATTCAGTGCATGAGTTAATTTATTTGCTAAAATATATACTTGTGATTTTTGTAACAATAGCCATCTTCAAATTAGGAATTGTCTCTCACCTGGTAATATTTCTGGACTTGTGAATCATTTCTAGGTCACGGATTTTTGCTTTTGTTTTTCAGTCAAATGATGTCTATTTTAAAGATTAAGCTTCCTCCTTAGTATCTTTCCTTTCAGTAGACATATTTTATACTATAAAAGACTTTTAAGAAAGACTTCAGGGCATATATTAATGAAAAATTTTAAAGTCAATTTTTATTATCTCTTTATTTCATTTGATTAGTTACTTAGTGGAATAAAAATATGTTAAGTAGTTATACAATGCACTGCTTATTTCATTAGTTTAGAGCCAAATTTTTATATGACAATGACTTTTTTATTCAGACCTAATTATTTTCAATTATATGGAAGGTTTAAGGCACCAATATCTTCAAAAGACCTTCAATATAGAACAAACATCATTTTTCTTGGCTTTGTGTGAGTATATGTTGTTTTTATTTCCATTGAAATAATTAATAGGGTTAACCAGAGTTAATAAAAATATGTTCAAGTGTTCTGAAAGTTGACTTTTTGATGCATATTCTCTCAATTTGAACCACTAAGACTATAAAAAATCATACAAACACTATCTCAGCCTTTTCAAATGCATAGATTAGTTTCTTCCCTTTCTAAATCATGTTTAATTATTTTCATGAAATTATTTAACTAAAAATCATCTTGTTCTATTTGTTCCAAAATATTGCTAAGAAGACAAATATTAAATGATAGAGGCAAATTTAGCATAAAAGACCAAAGTTTTCTTTAACAGAAAATTCTGTCTCCCCTTAAAGCTACAGGGGAAGAATGTTTTCACTGGTGTTCCCAAATCAATTTTGTGAAATTTAAAAAAACAGTATACTTTACCTAAGAAGTTCCCTTTCTTATTGGGAACATTTAAATCATCCCACAAGAGTTAGTGAGCACTTAAATCAAAAGAGTTGAGAAGACAGCTTACCACAATCAATGGCAATCATATAAAAAAGAAACAAATAAATAGATAATATTTTCTGAAATGTTTTAAGCTTTGACATACTCATATCTTATTTTGAAGACCAAAATAGTTGGCTTCATTGGAAATAATACCATATTTTTTACTTGATATAGTTACAAAGTGATAAAAATGCAACCCCCTTTTTCCCACAGTTTTGTCAGTTTTATGGCCATTCTTATCCTCTTTGGTGAGAAGAAATAGATAATGTGTTGAGTTTAACAGAAAACATTATACAAGACTATCAGAACTGTAAAATATAATTGTAGGGTAGACTATATTTGGGAATTTTGAAATATTTAAAATGAACGTTAAGTTTCTTTAATAAGAACAATTTTCATCTAAATGTCATTGATCATAAGAGAGTAAGGGCATGTACATAGGTATAATGTCTCCTCCAAGAAACACTGTAGTTTTCTTTTAAATAATCAGAGGTCAAGAAAATAAGATTAATACCTTTAAAGGCAAAACTCAAATAAGCCCATCCTCTGCCCATCTGTGTTATTGTAGAGTGTCAAGGAACTCTTATGTAATCTTACTGTCATATAATAGAAAGCATATGGTTTTGGAGTTATCCAGGTGTGTTTTAAGTTTTTAAAACTACATATTAGTTAAGACTAGTTACTTATTTCTCATTCTAACTCTGTGTTATAGCCATTTTATATCTATCTGACTCAATCATCTGAAGACTAAAATAAACTGATGTTTGCAGAGGAAATGAATAAACTATATATGAGTTTGCATATATAGTTTGAACAAGAAAATATCAAGATCTAGAATAAGCTTCTAGCTTTAGAAGTGAAGAAAATGGTAAAACTAAAAATGCTGGAAGGAAAAAACAGAACAATATATAACTAACTTGATGTTAAGAGAAAAATAGATAATAGTGCATAGTTTTTTGACCCTTTAATAAATGAGAGATGTAATTTTCCATTTCTGCCTTCTTTGCACTCATGCTGGCAATTCAACAAATAAGTTGAGTGAATTTGTCTTTACAAAAAAGGACTCAGTTATGGCAAAAAGAATATTACTGGATCAATACTACCAACAGATGTTTTGTAATACCTGTTAAATCTGAAAACATCACCTAATATCACATCTGAAGGATGTTAATTTTTTTAAAACCAATAAATGAGAAACACATGCTATTACAACATTTTCTTATAAGCCAATAGTTTATTTACATCAGAATGTATTGGCTTAGAGTCCTTTTCATTTTATACTTTTCTATGCTTATTATAAGACAAAACACACAGTTGACTCTTGAACAACACAGATTTTAACTGCATGGGTCCATCCACACACATATTTTTAAAATAAATATATTGGAAAAATTTTTAATATTTGCAGTAATTTGAAAATGCTCACAGATGAACCATGTATTGAAAATTTAAGAAATAGATATGACATGAATGCATAAAATATATGTAGATACTTGTCTATTTTATGATTTGCTACTATAAAATATACACAGATCTATTATAAAATGTTAAAATTTATTAACACCTTGTATGAACTTATAGATCATATATGGCTTTATTTTCAGTCCAGAGAAATATAAGCAAATGTAAATGTGCAGTATTCAATCATAACTGCATAAAATGAACTATAGTACATATTGAACTACTGTAATAATTCCAAGTTGCTATTGTGGTACACTCAAGTGTAACAAGTATCAGCTAAAAACATCCTATGACAACAATCATCCTTGTGGAAGCAGTTTGTCTCTCTGGTAAATTGCATATTGCAGTAAAAAGTAATCTCTCACAGTTCTCATGTATTTTAAATCACATTTAGTGCAGTACCAAAAATCTTGAATGACATGATACGACCCATAGGAAATGTCAGTAGTGATGCTGGAGGTGTTTTCAATAAGCAAATGAAAGAAATGAGATTGCAAGAAAATATAGAATTGCTTGATACCTACCATGGATCGAGGTCTGCATTTGTGGCTGCCCACCATTGCAAGATACATAAATTCAGCCTAAGGATCATTGTAAAACAATAAGTGAAAATGTGTGTGCTGTCACTGAAGCTATACCAGCAGACACACAAACTTTGCACTCTTTGCAAAATATCTTTTTTCTTGCATTGAAAATGCAACTTTATGTAGGCACAGGATTGCTGTTAACAAAGGCATACCTATAGACTCTAATAAAATTCAAGAGAAAGCAAAATTATTACATAACAACTTAAAGAAAAGAAGGTAAAGAGTCTAAAGCTGGATAATTTACTGCCAGCAAAGGATAGTTTGATAATTTTAGAAAGGGGTTTAACTTAAGAAAAAAAAAATCAGGATAACAAGAGAAGCCTGTTCTGCTAACCAAGAGGCAGTAGATGAGTTCTGAGACACCATTAAGAAAATCAATGAAGAGAAAGGTATTCGTCTGAGCAGGTTTTTAATGCAAACAAAAGTACCCTATTCTGGAAAAAAAATGCCACAAAGGACATTTATAGTAAGGAAGAGAAGTGAATACCAGGATTTAAGGCAAGAAGGGATGGGCTAACTACTGTTTTGCATAAATGCAGTTGGATTTAAAATCTAAATTTCCCTTATCTACAAAGATGCTAACCCCTAAGCCTTGAAGAGGAAAGATAAACACCAAGCTGTCAGTCTTTTGGTTGTACAAAAAGAAGGCCTGGACAATTAGATCACTTTTTATTTCTGGACTGGTTCCACTATGTTTTATCCCTAAAGATAGGAAGTACCTTGCCAGTAAAGGACTGTCTGCTAAAGTTCTTTTGTTATTGGACCATGCCCCTGGTCACCCAAAACTTCATGAGTTAAACCCAAAGACATCAATGTGATCTGTTTGTCCCCCAAAAGAATGAATTTACTTCAGCTTCTATATCAGAATGTCATAAATACCTTTAAGACTTATTACATGTGGTACTCTATGGAAAAGATTGTCAACACTATGGAAAATAACTCCAATAGAGAGGCAAACATGAAAGTCAAGAAGGATTATACCTTTGAGGTTGTTATTGTTGTTATAGAAAAGGATGTGCAAGCCATCAAACCAGAAACAGTAAGTACCTACTAGAAGAAAATGGTGTCCAGATATGCATGACTTTACAGGATTTACAACAGAACCCATTAAGGAAATCATGAAAGAAATTTCGGATATAGCAAAAATGATGGGGGTGGGGTGCGCAGTGAAGGGTTTCAAAATATGAATTTTAGAGAAATTCAAAAGCTCATAGACAACACACCAGTGGAATCAACAGAAGATGACTTGTTGGAGATAAGTTTCCAAACCAGTGCCAGATGATGAGAAAGAAGACATAAGAAAGGCAGTGCCAGCAAACAAATTGCCGTTAGACAATCTGGCAGAAGGAGTCCAGTTATTCAACACTATGTTTAACTTCTTTTACCACATGGATCTTTCTATGATATGGGCACTCATACTGAAGTAAGTGATGCAATAAAGAAGGTACTGTAGGGAAACATTTTCAGAGAAATGAAAGAGCAAAAAAGTTGGACAGAATTTACAATGCATTTCTGTAAAGTTACACCAAGTAGGCCTGCCACTCCTGCCTTCCCTTCTACCTCCTTCACCTCTTCTGCCTTTGCTGTTCCTGAGATAGCAAGACCGACCATTCATCTTCCTCCTCTTCCTCAGCCTACTCAGTGACAGAGAGAATGAAGACCTTTGTAGCTATCTACTTCCACTTAATGCATAGTACATATATTTTCTCTCTATTGTGATTTTCTTGATATCATTTTCTTTTCTCTACCTTACTTTACTGTAAGAATAGAGTAACATATATAACATAAAAATGTGTGCTAATTGGCCATTTTTCTTATCAGTAAGACTTCTGGTCAACAGTAGGTTATTAGTAGTAAGTTATACATGGATTTTCAATTGTATGGGGAGTAAGTGTTTCTAAGCACCAGTGTTCAAGGTCCAACTCTACTTTGGTTGTAAAAATCGTAAGAGTTAGGCTTATATATCTTTGGTAATCACTTTTTGGAAAAAGATTATCTGATGTCCTAATCTTTATATTATGAAGCTTTTAAAAAGTTATTTTCAGAAGTAGCTACTGCCTATCAACATACAAAACACTACCTTTGAACGTTTTATAGTATAATAATTGTAGTTCATTTTTCTTTTAAGAAGTATATTTTAAGAGAATGCTTATTCCTTCATGTTTTTTATAAATTTCAACCTTTATTATTAAATTTTAATATTGTATTTTAAACCACAAAAGAGATTTTATTCTCTCCAAACCAACTCTAATATATACTAATGGTAGTACCATCGACGGTTTTTTTTTTTTTTGCTTATTTTTTGTGTATGATGAAAGACTCATTAAGAATAAATTCCTTTGAATGCCTTTCTTTCTGATTCTCTGGCTTTCCTTCAGAATGGTCCACTGGCTTGTCACATCTGATGAAATCATTTCTCCAGTCTCCATAATTGTCAAGTAAAAATGAGAACATCAAGTGCTTTCTTGTATGTTGTCTCTAAAGTCACCTACACTTTGAAAAGCAATAGAGATTTTGAGTAATAATGAGCTCTGGGGTCTTATTTATTGGTCTGGGTTATTTTTGCTAATTCTTACTTATACCTGAACTCTATTATTTTCATGTACGTTCCACAGCAATTGGAAGCAGGCAATTTATAGGCACAGAAAGCACCCAGCAAATATGTGTCCCTAGGAGTTTTTGTAGTATCATTTTTTAGTAAAAAAGATTTAAGCAACCTAGCTAATACTAACAACTGAAAATATTCTAAATGAGACCTATAATACTTCTCTAGAAGGTACTGCCTAGGCATTCTTTATTTTGATATTGTTTTTTAATATTAAAATTGTGATATCATATGATCCCACGTCAACATTGTTTCCCGTTATTTAGCAGGCATGGGTCATGAGATTTAGTTACTTGATCTTTGAGTTATTATTTTAATGAATTATTCTAAATTTTCATGGATCTTTTTCCTCCCTTCCTCCTTATCTCCTTCTCTGCATCCTGCCCTCCCTTCCTCCTTTTCTCCCTCGCTCCCTCATTTCCTTTTGTCTTTTTTTTTTTTTTTTTTTGAGCCGAAGTCTTACTCTGTCACCCAGGCTGGAGTGCAGTGGCATACTCATGGCAACCACAGCCTCAACCTGCTGGGCTCAGGCGACCCTTCCACCTCAGCCTTCCAAGAAGCTGGAACCACAGGCATGTGCCACCATGACCGGCTGATTTTTGACTTATTGTAGAGATGAGGTCTCGTCATGTTGCTCAGGCCGGTCTTGAACCCCTGAGCTCAGGCAATCCTCTCGCCTTGACCTCCCAAAGTGCTGGGATTACAGGCTTCAGTCACCACGCCCAGCCCCTCCCTTCCTTTTATCCTTCCTTTCTTCTTCTGTATTCCATGTAATTCCCTGAGTTAAGCAAACCCATTGATGCCCTTCTTCAGGAAGCCTCATACTGGAGCATTTCCCACTCCAGTAGGATAATAGCTGAATAAAGAAATTCATCAAAAGACAAATTAAACTGACCAACTGACATTTCAGTCCAGGCCTTGCTGCAACTTTTGCTACGAGTGTCTGGATCATTACCACTCCCAATTGCTTGACTTCATAACTCTTACTTCACTCTCACATTCCAAACCAGAATTTTGTTCGTCAGGAGGATATCTTCACATGTCTCTCCTACTAACAGATTGAATTCAGTATGGTCCAAACTAGATTCGTCATTCCTATTCTATTAAATGAATTAATAAAACGATATTTCCCAGCATTATGAATGGGATAATCATACTCTCAGTTGTTAAAGCTAAATCTAAAGGTTATCATCTTTAATTCCATCCTTTCTCCACATTCAAATATTGAGCTAGCTACAAAGCAAAAACTACAGGAATCCAAAGATCACCATTTACTGATCCCCTAATTGTACTTCAGGTAATGTGCAAAGTATAATAAATAAATCATTTCACAACATGCTTATAAGATAAGCATTAACCCCAACTTTGAGATGAAGAAATTAAGGCCAGAGGGATGAAATCTTTGCTCACAGTCACATGGCAAATAAGAGCTGGATTTCAATTTAATTCCATCTAGCCATAATTCTATATTCTACCTTCCCAGTTATATAATTTTTCCTGTATATTTCTATTGCCTGTCATCTAACCCAACCCAAACCCACTTTCATTTAAAATGAATATGATTAAGATAACCTTTTAATTTTCTCTGTGCCACCAAGGTCTCATCTCTTCAGTTCATTCTGTATATTAATAGTATTCTGTGGATCATGACACTGATGGGTACTACAGGATTGATAGTTGGATAATGGAAAAGCTTAGGATTAAACTGTGGCTCTACCACTTAGCAGACAGTACCGTAGAGACTTTGTAGAAGTTGCTTAATCCCGATCTTCTCATCTGTGTAGTGGGCACAATAGTAGTACCTACCTCACAAAACTCTTGTGAGAGGTAAATAAATTAACACACACAGAATTTTGCAGTGTGCCTCTGACATAGTAAACCCTCACTAAATATTAACCATTGCAAAGTGATAGAAACTAGACCCAAAACACCTTATAGTAAATGATTCCATTTATAAAATATTCAAAAATGTCAAGCCTATAAAGACAATAGATAGATGAATGGTTACTTGGAGCTGGAGGTGGAAATAAATGACTATGAATGCTCATGAGGGGATATTTTTGGAGTGAGAAATGTTATAAATTTGGATCGTGATGATGAATACACAAATCTATACATTTACTAAGAATGATTGAATCATGTCGGATGTAAAACATACCTCACTAAATCTATAAAGAGTATACTATTAAATTTATTTTTATTTCTCCTATAAAGTCTCAATTTTATAAATAAGATAATAAGTTTTTAGTTTCAAAGTGTAGATTCCTTAGTCCTGACTCCTTCCTCCAATGTCCTCTGTATTCAGATCTCAAACTGTCTTTCCTGCTTTATCTCCGACCTAGTCACTCCTTACATCCTGTGCTACAGCCACCTATGATTGTTATTCTTTTTTTTAGAAAGTAGGATTTATTGAGAGAACAGAAAAGCTCCCAGAGTAGGAGGGGTCTCCAGAGGGTT
>CAUYQG010048647.1:0-12830 GCA_963574415.1 Tarsius wallacei | reverse complement strand
CAAAAATTAACTCCAAATGGATCAGAGACCTAAAGGTAAAACCTCAAACCATAAGAACCATAGAAAATGAAGGACATACCCTCATAGAAATTGAAACTGGCATCCAATTCCTGAACAAAATCAGAAACCCACATGTCATAAGAGATAAAATAGACAAGTGGGACCTCATTAAACTAACAAGCTTCTGCAAAGCCAAAGAAACCATCAAGAGAGCAGGGAGACAGCCTATAGATTGGGAAAAAATATTTGCCAACTCCAGATCTGACAAAGGCTTAACATCTTGGATATACAAGGAACTCAAACATGTGGAAAAGAAAAAAAACAAACAACCCCATTATAAAATGGGCAAAAGATACGATCAGACACTTCTCAAAGGAAGACATCCGAGCCATCAACAGACTCATGAAGAAATGTTCAACCTCCCTAATCATCAGGGAGATGCAAATCAAAACCACACTGAGATACTACCTAACCCCAGTCAGAATGGCAATTTTCAATAACTCAAAAAATAACAGTTGCTGGAGAGGTTGTAGTGAAAAGGGAATACTTCTACACTGTTGGTGGGAGTGTAAACTGGTGCAACCTCTGTGGAAAGCAGTGTGGCGATTCCTAAAAGTTCTAAATATCAACCTCCCATATGACCCCGCGATCCCCCTACTGGGAATATACCCTGAAGAACTCAAATCACTCTATAAAAAGGATACCTGCACATGTATGTTTATCGCTGTGTTGTTCACAATAGCAAGAACCTGGAAGCAACCATGCTGTCTATCAAAAAAGGAACCTGGATTAAAAAAAGTGATACATATACTCAATGGAATACTACACAACCATAAAAAAGAACAAAATCATGAATTTCACAGCAACCTGGTTTGAACTAATGTCTATAATACTGAGTGAACTCACAGAAATAAAGAACTGAGTATCACATGTTCTCACTCATATAGTAGACCTTGATCATCCAACGTATTACCATAAGAAAATGACTGACAGTGGTGGGAAACTATGGGGGTGGGGAGGGTAGGATGATGGAACTAATGGTAGTAAATATCTGTCTGGGGATAGGGAGATACCTCTTATCAACAAGGGTTCCTGAACGAAGCGTATTTTATACCTAACCCTTAACAGTACCCCACAATATCATAATAAAAAATATTGAATATAAAAAATTTTTTTTTGGTAACAGTGGTATTATAAAAATACTATTTTAAGTCACTATATTAATTTGGCCAAGAACTTTACTTCATTTTTTAACTCAGTGGAATGTTTTATTTTATTAAGATAGTTAAAATTAGTATCTTACTTTTTAAGCTCTGAAATGGAAACTTTTCTCACTTTTGATAGACTTCATCTTCCAGCATTCTAATTGTGTGCCCATTTATTGAATGAATCAGTAGTTCATGCTTAATTATCACTAGTCAATAAATTTTACCATATATCTGCTAATGTCCTCACTTGACTTTGATACCATCTGTGTACTGATATTCTGATTTCAGAGAGAGGTACATTTAATAGCCATATAAATGAAACCAAGAGATAGAAAACCAGAACAAAGCATGCAGCTGGGTGATTTGTTATCATGAGTTTATTACTGCTTGTGAACCTAAGTGACTAAGTCTCTTGCCAGTGAACTTCCTTGAAACTAGTATATTTCATCTGACAAACATCTACAAAAATGATCTCTTAAAGATCAAGTGTCTTCATGTCACTTCACACTATAATTCTCTCCTCTTCAAGGGCCTCTGAAACATTCCTCTTCAGTGTTGCAGTTGGTACACTCATTGGTTTCACCTGACTTTGTGGGCTCTGTATGTGTCTTGGGGTAGGCAAACTCATGATTATGCTCATCCTTTTAAACATCAACCAGTCTTCAAAATGCAAACTTCTCTCATTTTGTCAACATTATCACATAATTTCACATATGACCCTATATTGCCCTCACACTCCTTTCTTTATTCCATTGCTGACATTCCATTCTTTGTGTGTTCTATAAGTTAATACCTCTATAAATTAACTCTTCACAAAACAACATTCATCCTTATTACCATGACAAACATAGTTCTACCAGAAGAATAGTATTTTTCACAAACACGTTCATGGAGATCTTATTCGCTAACCCCATACACTATAGCTCTTCTATAGCTAGTTATAGAATTAGCAATTGCACACTCTGTACTTCCTACTACAGGCTTCAAACTCTTTATATTCCTCTCCTATATAAAAACTTCTATTCATTTTATATTTGTATTTGCTTATACTTTTCTCCTTATTGCTTTTTTTAAACAGCATGTGCTTGCTTCTTACCCTCCTTAGCTATTTGCTCTGATAAGTAACTTTGGAAGAAGGTTGGTAGTTTTTCTGTCTAGCTCAAGTAAAGGAAAGTGTGACATTCACTTAAGTGACCTTCTATCCAGTAGGTCAACCACAACCTTTATTAACTCTCCGAACTTCCTGCAGACTACACCTTTATGTTACTCCATTCTTCCACTCCTATTAATATGGTTATATACTGAATTTATAAAGTTAATAAGCCTTGAAATTGGATCTTTTTACTCACTAAACCTATGCTTCTACCTCTATTCACTGATATTCTTATTGCTTTATTCTATTTCTTTTGTAGACTAGATTCCTCTGTGCAACACTGTAAATGAGTTGGTACAGCTTCCTTAACATACTAAATCATTTGTATTTGTACACATCTGCTTTGTATCAGCAACCTGCAATCATTGCCACCAACATTAATATATTTTCTGTTTCATAACTGGGCTCCTTGCTGCTGGCTAGTAACTTAAGGAATCTCTTTAAGCTCTACTTTTAAACTGTCTTCCAAAAATCACTGTGTTATCTATGATTATTGGGCAATTACTTTAGGTATTTGTTTTTTACATTTATCTTTCTTTGTGGTGAAACTTTTCAAATATTTTATTTGATTATCAGTCTACCTTCCTCCCTGGGCTCGCTACTAAAGTCATTCTGCCAACTTTTATGCTGCTAAGTACAGTACTGCAGACTGGCTCAAATATGCCTATCAATTCAGCAATCGATCTACTATAAATTCAGTGAGGTAAAAACTCTGTATTTCCCAATTGTTATTAATTATTCTATTCTGCACTACCATACCATTACAACTTTTAAAAAATCAGTTTATTTGAGGATATCTTTGGTGAAGCATTATAAGTAATTAATTTTATTAAATCTTGGTCCCTGGGTACAAAAATTTTAATAGCCTAAGAGACATATAGAAATGTGGTAGTTGTCTCTAGGAAAATAACTTAGTTATTAAGTTGTGAGTTGTGAGCTGAACTAGTTTTCTTTTTTTTTTTTAACATCATTTTTACTAGGCAAACTATGGTTATTTAGATCTCAGTTGGAGTGTGGTAGCTCGTACCTATAAT
Organism: Tarsius wallacei; assembly: GCA_963574415.1. Classification (NCBI taxonomy): domain Eukaryota; kingdom Metazoa; phylum Chordata; class Mammalia; order Primates; family Tarsiidae; genus Tarsius; species Tarsius wallacei. The sequence goes on along the minus strand of CAUYQG010048647.1, from coordinate 9,435 downwards.
CCCAGCACTTTGGGAGGCTGAGGCAGGGGGATCACTTGACCACAGGAGTTTGAGACTAGCCTGAGAAACTTAGCAAGATCTTGTCTCTACAGAAAAAAAAAGGGGGGGTGTTATTTACATGAACTTGTGGCTTAATAGTTATTGTAATTTTTAAATTAATTAATGATAAATATTTTTAAAACCTTTCAGTTTGTATTTCCAAACTACTACAAATAAAATAACTTTATGATTCTCAATAACTTTTATGAAAGTAAAACATTTCTCTGAAGAAAAATTTGGGGAATTTAATAGTTTCACTGAGAAGACTTCAGGGTTTAAAAGGTAAATGTAGGAGTTATTTATCTAAAATATAAAAATTGCCTAAAAGAATAAAATACATGTGATACCAATAAGGAAAAAAATAAAAGAAAAAGTTAGCTAACACCTTTACATTTATGCATATATATAGTTATACATACTGTCTTTTTATTATATACTATATGGCAATTGATATATTAAAATAAATATTGAAAAAACAATATCCTGAGATACATATTTTTATTTTTTTTGACAAATGAATACAATTTAATATGTATGTGATTTGTGAAATTTTATTCCATGAGTAAGGGATGTCCCAGAGATCTACCCAGTAATTTTCACACAAAAGTTTGCTAATTAATCAATCACTTTACAAAACATTACACTTAGTAACACATGTGATAAATTTTCCAAAAGACTTAGAAGCATTCTTTCAGATGTAAACACTGAGGTGATCAAGAAAAGCAGCATTTTTGCCCTTGTGGAATTTTGAAGGTTGAAGAAAGGAGAAAGTGGAGAAGAAGCTCATAAGATAATGCATTAATATGTGGTAAGTGTTTTGAGAGATTCAAACATAGTTAGGAATGTCTTTATAAAGCCAATGGTATATACACTGACATCTAAGTAGGAGGTATATGTTGAGAGAGGGCAGTTTAGATCAGAAGTAAACAATACCATGAAGAAGCTAGGCAACTATAAATAATAAGAAAAATAGGAGTATGGAGAGTAAAGGTAAGGATGGTCAAAGAGAAGGCTGGAGATGTGATTTACTGTTCAGAGCTTAACAACTTTGTAAGTCAGATCTGGAAGGTAGGGGGAAGCCACTAATACATTTTGAGGTGGATTTTGAATGGAAACTCACTGTATTAAGTTCTCTAGAAAAAAAAATTAAACGAATATACATAGTCATCAGTCATGCATTGCATAAAACATTTAGGTCAATGATGAACTACATATATGATAATGATTCCATGAGTTTATAATGAAGCTGAAAACTTCCTATCACCTAGTGACATTGTAGCTATCATAACATCATAGCACAATGTGTTATTCATAGCTCATGTGTTTGTGGTGATGCTGGCGTAAACAAGCCCACTGCTCTGCCAAGTCATATAAAAGTATAGCACATACAATTATGCATGGTACATAGTACCTGATAATAATAATAAACACTATGATATTTATAGTACTATACAGTGGATCATTAGAGTGCACAATGTCTACTTATAAGAAAAAATTTACTATAAAACAGTGTGCATTGTTACCCTAGCAAGCAGCCTCATATGTCTCATATTTATTGTGTCTTTTTATTTTATCATTTCTTCCTGTATTAATTTAATCTCATGTGGTTTTGTTCATCACAACCCCTCGGTATACAAAACCCACTGCTAATGTTGATAGGAAGAGGTCACATTGAGTAACTGAACTGAAAGTGAAATTAAAAGTGATTAAGTATATAAAGGTGGAAAAATCAGCAATGGTTATTATTTGGCAGTCAGGCATGTCTCATTCCACTATAGCTATGATCTTGAAGAACAAGAATAAAGTGACAAAACTGTTAAAGGATATGTTTCACTGAAGGCAACTAGAGTAACGAAATTTTGAAAAATGTCTGTATCAGATACAGAGAAACTTCTAATGACCTGGATTGGAGACCAGACATACAATCTTAACTCTCTCTCGGCACCATGATCATCACAACCAAATCAAAAAATTTTGTGATGTTAAAAGAAAAGGCTAAAAATAGTAAGAGCCATTGATGAGAAACCCACAGCCAGCATACTGCTAAACAGACAGAAATTGAAACCATTTCCCCCGAAAACTGGAACAAGACAAGGATGCCCACTTTCACCCCTCCTTTTCAACATAGTTTTGGAAATCCTAGCCAGAGCAATCAGACAAGAGAAAGAGATAAGGGTATCCAAATAGCAAAAGAGAAAGTCAAGTTATCCCTCTTTGCAGACAACATGATTCTATACCTTGAAAACCCGAGAGAATCAGTCAAAACATCCTTACACTGATAACGAACTTTGGCAATGTCTCAGGGTATAAAATAAATGTGCAAAAGACAGTTGCATTCCTATACATCAACAATAAACAAATAAAAACCAAAATAAAAAGCACAATCTCACTCACAATAGCCACACACATAAAAAAGAAAAATACCTTGGCACCTTCCTAACCAAGGAAGTCAAAGAACTTTACAATGAAAACTATAAAACACTGCTCAAATAAATCAAAGATGAAGCAAACACATGGAAAAACATTACATGCTCATAGATTGGAAGAATCAACATTGTTAAGATGTCCATCCTACCCAAGGCAATCTACAGATTTAAAGCAATACCCATTAAATTACCAGCAGCATTCTTCTCAGACCTGGAAATGACAATACAATAATTCATATGAAAACATAAATGAAGCCGGGCTTGGTGGCTTAGCCTGTAATCCCGCGCCTTGGGAGGCTTAGGTGGGTGGATTGCCTGAGCCCGTGGGTTCGAGACCAGCCTGGGCAACTTGGCGAGACCTCATGTCTACAATAAATAAAAAAAAATCAGCTGGGCATGGTAGCGCGCGCCTGTAGATCCGGCGGAGGCGGAAGGATCGCCGGAGCCCAGCGAGTCGAACCTGCGGTGGCCGGGAGTGGCCACTGCCCTCCAGTCTGGGACAGAGTGAGACTCCAACTCAAAAAAAAAGAAAACATAAATGACCTCAAATAGCCAAAACAATTCTCAGCAAACAAAAATAAAAGCACAGCGGGGGGCATCTCACTCCCAGACTTTAAACTTTATTATAAAGGCTATAATCTTCAAAAACAGCCTGGTTATTGGTATAAGAACAGGCATATAGACCAGTGGAACAGGATAGGGATTCCAGAAGCAAAACTTCAATTTCCCAACCAATTCAACTTCAACAAAGCCTCCACCAACAACCACTAGGGAGACGAGAACCAATTCAGCAAACGGTGCTGGGAAAACTGGCTGACCACATGCAGAAGATTAAAACAAGACTCCTAACTATCACCATACACAAAAATCAACTCTAAATGGATCAAAGACCTAAACATAGATCCTAAAACTATAAGAACCTTGGAAAACACAGGAGGCATCCTTACGGAAATTGGAACTGGCAACCAATTTCTGATCAAAACCCTAAGTGTCCATGCCATAAGAGAGAAGATAAACAAATGGGACCTCATCAAACTGTCAAGCTTCTACAAAGCCAAAGAAACCATCAAGAGAGCAGGGACACAGTCACAGACTGGGAAAAAATATTTGCCAACTGTATGTGTGACAAAGACCTAACATCTAGGATTTACAAGCAACTCAAATGTGCCGAAAAGAAAAAGCAAGCAGTCCCTTTACAAAGTGGGCAACAGATATGAATAGACACTTCTCAAAAGAAGACATACGAGCAGCCAACAGATACATGAAAAAATGCTCAGCCTCACTAGTCATCAAAGAAATGCAAATTAAAACTACACTGAGATACCACCCAACTCCAGTCAGGATGGCCATCATCAATAACTCAAAAAAAAAAAAAAAAAAAAAACAGATGCTGGAGAGGATGCGGCAAAAAGGGAACACTTCTACACTGCTGATGAGTGTGTAAACTAGTACAGCTTCTGTGGAAGACAGTGTGGCGATTCCTAACAGATCTAAAAATTGACCTTCCATCTGATCCTGCAATCCCCCTACTGGGAATATACCCAGAAGAACTCAAATCACTCTATGAATAAGATACCTGCACACATATGTTTATCGCAGCATTGTTCACAATAGCAAGAACATGGAACTAACTATGCTACCCATTAAAAGAGGACTGGATTAAAAAATTTGGTACTTATACACAATGGTCTATTAAACAGTCATAAAGAAGGGCAAAATCGTGAACTTCACAGCAATCTGGATGGACTCAGAATCTATAATACTGAGTGATGTATCACAGAAACAAAGAACTGAGTATCACATGTTCTCACTCATAAGTGGACCTTGAACAGTTATAATACTATAAGAAAAGGATTGGCAGTAGTAGGAAACTGCCAGGGGAAAGGGGGTGGGATTGGCAGTAGTAGGAAACTGCCAGGGAAGGGGGGGGCACTTCATCAACAAGGGTACCTGCATAATGAACATTTGTACACCTAACCCTGAATTGTACCCCACATCTTTAAAAATAAAAATTGTTTTTAAAAAAACAGAAATAGTAAAACTGGTCCTCTCCATGGTATGACTGATGTGGGGTAATTTAAGAGAAACTGGTCATGGTTATTGCTGGTTAAATAGTATTAGCTCACCTGGTGCTTCTTCCACCCCATACCCCATCCACATGAACTGAGAAGAAGGCTGAGTTCAGTCAACCTTGTCTTCAGAGCCAGTAGAGGACCCCAGGAAAGATTCCACTGATGTCTAACTGAAGCCTGAGGTGGATGAGTGTGTAAGACACAAGAGGGAACAGGGCTTAGACTCCTCTAACCTGTGGAGAGGTGCAGTATTTGCACAGGAAGAAAGAGGGCTTGAAGAGAATGTTTGTAATATGAGAAAAGCATGTGGAAGATTGGGGAGATAGAGCTAGGGAGTGGCAGAGAGCTCAGTGAGGCCTAGCACTCCCCTTAGCCCACTCTACCTCATCTATCCTCATATACTGTAAGGGAGCAAGTTAGCTGAATAAACTCACAGCTTCTAATTCTGCCCTCTGTAATGCTGTGGAACACTTAGTTCCACCCTCTATTCCATTCACATTTCAATGTGAATGTTCAATGTGAATTTGGTCAGGTGAGGATGTAAAAGGCAATACTCAGGACCCCCTCAATCATTTCCTGAAGACTGAATATCCCTTCCTTACAGCTTCTCAGGCTTTATCATCTCTCAGGTAGAGAGTTAGTGGATTGATGACTCTCTCTGCATAGTCACACACAAAGGCAGGATCCATCAGCAATCTTTCCCCATGGAAAAAAGGAAGGGGCATTCCCTGGAAGACAGAAAGGAAACACTCCCAGAAACTCTTTTCAACACAGCTTCCTGTGCCATTTCACCACATACCAGAAAGGGATGAAATAGTGTCACTAACTCTTCTTACATCTGAGGACTCTGTTCTTTAACCTCTATTGTTAAAGGAAAGAAGTTTGGATGGCCACATGTGGGAGATCAAAACTAGCCACAAATTCTTTCAACTTCTCACATCAAAAGGTATAATGTTTTTCCTAGCCCTTTAATTTAAATTGGCCTTGTGACCCACTTTGACCAATAGAATGTGGCAGGAATGATATTTTGCCAAGTTTTAGCCTAGGCCTCACAGCTTCCACTCTTCCCCTTCTGAAACGTACTGCCATGTTTTTAACAAGCCCAGGGTAACCTCCTTAAAGATGAGAAACCACACAGAGAGAGAAGCCCCAGATGGGAGTGAGCCAATTCACACTCTGCAGAATGGAGATGAATCATGTGGTGGTTTTAAAACAGGCCTGCAGATCCTGAACATTTATCATAATACTATAAGAAATGGATTGGCAGTAGTGGGACACTGCTGGGCGGGGCATATAACATCAATAAGGGTACCCACATTTTACCTGTATGATGACCATGTATGTACCTAATCCTCATTTGTACCCCACATTTTAAAAATAAAATAATTTTTAAAAGGCTGCAAATTATTTTATATGCCTCACATAACATGGTGGAGTTTAACTCCCTTCCATTTGAATATGGGTTGACCTTAGTCACTTGCTTTTAGCAAATGTAATACAGTGAAGGTAACGGTTTGTGACTTTTGAAAGTAGATTAAAAGAAGCCATATAATGTCCAACAGGCTCTCTCAGGAGACAAACACCTCGGGAGCCCTGAGCTGACACATGAGAAGTCTGGCTATCTGGATGTCACCATGCTGGAGAGAACACATGGAAAGGCTACATGAAAACAGAGCAAGATGCTTGAAGAGCCCTGACTGTTTGAGTCCGTCCAACATAAACCAGCAGGCATATGAGTGACTGAGAGCCTTCAGATGATACTAGTCTTCAAAGACACTCAAGGCTGATGCCAGGTGGAACAGAGATGAGCTATCTCTGCCAACCTCTAGCCAGATTTCATATTTATGAGCAGAAGAGATGTTGTTATTTTAAGCCACAAAGTATTGGGATGATTAGTTAGGTAGCAATAGATAACAGACACGGGTGCATTTTCTTAATCTGGTCTGTCATAACGATGGTGCATTCTGGTTAGGGGTATGCTTACACCTCAGCAGTACTGGTAGTGAGAAAGAGCATACTGAGAACAAGAAGCTAGAACTAAGAAGAACGAAGGGTAGAGTCCAACGCATGATGCTTAAAGGTCAGAGGAACTCAAGTGAAGAGAAGAGGAGCAAGAATAAGCCAGCAAAAGTAAGAGGGCAGTATACATCTTCAGGTAGGTAAACAGAAACCACATGGTAGCCACTCATTCCTGAGACCTCATCAGGGTAGGGGTATTGGGAAAACAATTCTCCATCACAGAGGAGGGATTTTCCTTTCTGGTGTGTGGGACCCATAAAGAGACAAAAGTAATAGACATAAAACCTTTTGAGGGCTAATTAAGTGCTCAAAGAACAGAAAGATTCAATGTGTTAAACATTAAAGTAACCTTTGCACAACACCATACATATTGATTCACTTTGTCACTAAGTGAGCTGGCATTAGATGCAAAGAACTGGATTCCAGGTGCATTCTATGGCTAGAAAATGAAACACAAGTTTTCCTAGATATGAATGAAAAGGATTTGCAAGAAAAAACCACCACTCTTTAGAAAGAGAAAGGTTTAGACTGCAGGAGTTTGAATATGAAACTTCTCAGCCAGTCCCAATTTATCATCTTCCCTCCCAGAAGTGGTTTTTGAAAATCCATTGTGTACTCTTGTTTCTCCATGAACTGTTCACTCAAACATCAGCACCATATTTTTGAATAGGTTAAACTTCTAACCATGAGAGAACCTTGTGTTCTGATCAGCAAGGATGAAAAACAATAATGGAATCGAAGCCACAGATGCTGAGGATTTGTTAGGGGTTGAAGGATAATTTGTCATGTATCTGTGACTATCTGAAATAATTTTATATTCATTCTGTGGGAGGTTACTATAGATTTTCTACACATTTGCCAACAAGAATATAAAGAAAGAGAGCAATGTCAGAGACTGTGTTCAAAATAACTATGTGTTGCTATTGGTAACTAAGACTTGCAGTAAATCGAACTGTAGGAATCTATGATGCTTTTTTATTTTCAGTTGGTCAAAACTTTCAAGAAAAGGGACTTAGTTTATTTTTAGCTTTTATGGTTCAAATACTTCTCAGAAGGTCAGTAGGCCTTGGGAAGGTTTACATGCCATATTTAGATTACTAAAGCTATGCTTTAAATAAGAATGTTTGGGACTCATCCAAAAATTAAACTTAAAAGATGAATTGAAAGACAAGTAGGCTTTTAGCTGCTGACCCAACCACTTGCATGTGCCCGTTCAGGGGTGTCAATAGATCTTCTCACTTCATGGTGGCTATTGTTCATACTCCATAAACCTTTCCAGTATCCTCTCACAATTGGTCTAGCTTTTTCTTTCAATCCTCACCCTATGCTCACTCTTTGGACTTGTTGAAGGAATTTATCTAACCCAGTGTATACATTGGGATTCTTGCAGCTGCAAATTAAAGAATATTCAACCCAAACTGGCCTAAATAAAAAAAGAAAATGTATTGGTTCATGTGACTGGAAAGTTCAGAAGTTCAGGCACGTCATGTTGCAAGGACTCAAATGATATCTCCAGGACCCATTTTCTCTCTGTTCTGTGATTCAACTTCTTCTGTGTTGATTCTGTTCTCAGATGGACTGTCTCCCTATGGCCCCAGAATGGCTGCCACCTCCTCTGGAAATAACTTATTTCTAGGTTTAAATCTGGTAGAAAACAGTGGGTGTCTTTGACTCACAATTCTTAAGAAAAGTTCAGAATTTCATACTGATTACACCAGTCTAGATCTCAATCCCACCTTTGTGCCAAGAAAATATGATGTGCCAATTGACTTAGGCCTCAATTCAATTTCTACCCACAGATCTGGAACCCTATCTAGACCACAAGAAATAAAATGCAGAAGAGATGAATTGCAAATGAAAATAGGGACTACTGACAGAAATAGAAGGACTGAATGACAGAGAGGCACAAAACAAATACTCATTATATTTACCTTTGACTATTAGCTCTTCCTGGGCCCAGACTGCACTCAACACACCAGCCATATTGAATTCTCTATTCTAACTTGCCATGATCTCTTCCCTCTTTGTGCCATCCTACATAATGAGAGATGTGCAATGGAATCTGGCCTGCCTGTCATGAAGGAGCATAAATGATCTTACTCTAAGACATAGAGTAAGACATTCATAATTGAGTTGTTAGATTCTGTCCAGTGAAGCACCCAGCAAGACCAGGGACCTACAGCAATGAGCATTATTGCTTCCAAAGTGTATTTATTGTAGATACTGAAGCACATCTAATTTTTAAAATCTTTCCTGATGTAAGAAGAACTATAATAGTGAAGGAGACCAGAATATGCCACCCCAAAATAGACCTATTTGGCATAAGGAATATTCTGAGCTGAAGGCACTTGAGGAACATCAGACTCAGAAAAGAGCTCTGTAAACAGAGCATATGTTTCCCTTTTGTAAAGTAAGTTTACATTTGCAAAAGAAATTTACATTTGCAAAAGTGTCTCATTCACCCAAACCAGGAAGGAGGAGGAGGATTATAATAACTCTTATCAATGGAGAAGGCACCGACTTAAACCTGCAAGCAAACTTTAATAAACAACCCTTGTTTACCACACATTTCTTAGTCACTTTCCCATAACTTACCTCTCTCACCAAAAACCAAGCCCCCTTTTTCCTTGTCTAGCCTAAGAAGTTATATAAGCCCCAAATTCTGGCTGACTCCTTGAGCCACAACTCTCTTACTAAAGAATCATGAGTATGGATGTAATTAAAACTGCTTTCTCCTCTTGTTACTCTGTCTTTTATCGATTCAGTTAATGAACCTGGGAGGCTAGAGAGAAGGGTTTTTCATCTTTAGAATAGAATGTCTGAGCCCGCGGGTTCGAGACCCTCCTGGGCAACTTGGCGAGACCTCATCTCTACAATAA
>CAUYQG010048633.1:0-13672 GCA_963574415.1 Tarsius wallacei | reverse complement strand
TTCCGAGTAGCCGGAATTACAGGCACACGCTACCATGCCCGACTGATTTTTTGATTTATTGTAGAGATGAGGTCTCGCTTGCCCAGGCGGGTCTCGAACCCGTGGGCTCAGGCAATCCACTCACCTCAGCCTCCCAAAGGCGCGGGATTACAGGCTGAGCCACCGAGCCGGGCAATTGTGTTTTTAACATGAAGCCATGCTTTGAAGAACTCAGCCAAACACTTGGTGGAAATGTTATTATATCAGACCCCTGCTTCCTTGAAAGGAATAGCAATTTGCCCTTACTGGAGTTGGCATGTCTTCTGGTTATGGGTTTACTCTCCCCACACATAGTGTTTGCTATGGAATAGATTGTGCCCTCCTCCCCAGTTATATTGAAACCCTAATCCCCAATGTGATCGTATTTGGAGATGGGGTATTTAGGAGTAATCAAGGTTAAGTGAAGTCATAAAAAAGTGGGGTCCTAGCCGGGCTCGGTGGCTCAGCCTGTAATCCCGCACCTTGGGAGGCTGAGGTGAGTGGATTGCCTGAGCCCGCGGGTTCAAGACCCGCCTGGGCAGGTGAAACCTCATCTCTACAATAAATCAAAAAAAAATTAGCGGGGCGTGGTAGCGCGCGCCTGTAGTTCCAGCTACTCGGAAGGCCGAGGCGGAAGGATCGCTGGAGCCCAGCAGGTCGAGGCTGCGGTGGCCGGGAGCGGCCACTGCACTCCAGTCTGGGCGACGGAGTGAGACGCCAACTCAAAAAAAAAAAAGTGGGGTCCTAATATGAAAGGATTGGTGATCTTATAAGAAAAGATAGATAGATGATAGATAGATAGAGAGAGACAGATAGAGATATAGATATAGATATCCTCCATGTGCATATACAATGAGAACGTGTCCATCTGCATGCCAGGAAGAGAGCCCACACTAGAAACTGACTCTTGGATTTTCTTTCTTTTTTTTTAATCTCAGGTTTTCTCTTTTTTGATTTTTTTTTATTTTAAAGATGTGGGGTACAATTTAGGGTTAAGTATACAAATGTTTACTTTTCATCTGGGATTTCCAATTTCCAGAATAGTGAGAAAATAAATAAATTTATGATATTTAAGTTACCCAGACTCTGGCATTTTGTTATGGCAGCCCAAGTTGACAAATATAGTGATCTTTCAGAAACAACAAGAGCTTTAAAAAAAGGTATACACAAACAAAACATGATGTCAGACCACTTTATGATAATGACTTGCAAGAGTGGACACAGAGCCAAGGTATTCAGTGATTATACTACATATTGCATCACTGGGAAGCAGCTGGCCTAGCAGAGTGATGGAATGGCTTATTAAATGTTCAGCAATGGTATTGGCTTTGAAATAACACCCTGCCAGACTGGAGCAATTTTCCCCCAGGGTGTTATATATATGCTCCAAACCAAAGTTAAATATGTGGTGCTGTGTCCCCAATATTTAAAATGCACAGGCCCAGGAAACAAAACAGAGAGTAGAAATAGGCTCTGCCAAACTCACATTTCATCATGACTCACAGTGACAATTTGTTTGTCAATTACAATTGTGCTCCCCATAACTGCAATGTTTGGCTCTACTAGATTAAAGGTCCCAATTCACTGTGGGAAAAATATTTCCACCAGTGAAAGCTTTACTACATCTGAAAGGATAATTACCACTTTGTCTTAGTTTATTTGAGTTCCTATAACAGAATACCTGAGGCTAGGGAATTTATTTTAAAAATTGTTTTCTCACAGTTCTGAAAGACAGAAAGTTCAAGACCACGGTGCCAGCACTTGGTCTTGTGAGGGCCTTCTTGCTGCAATCTCACATGGCAGAAGGCAGAAGGGCTAGCAAGCTAGCTAGCTAGCCAAATACTACATGAAGCCTCTTTTCAAAGGGCCTTAATCCCATTAATAAAGGAATATTCTCATGGCCTAACCGCTTTTTAAAGGCTTTGCCTCTTAATACTATCACACTGGCAACAACTGAATTTTGGAGAAGGTTAGTTTTCAGCAAATTTTGGAGGGGACAAAAACACGCAAGTCATAGCACACCTGGCCGCATTAGGCTCTCATGCTAGTAGACCAGCAGGAAAGTTATAATGCCGTGGAAATCTAATGTGATTATCATGAAGAGCTGTGATTGCTGCTACACACTGGTGGGAATTGAGGAGTATATGTGGGTCCCAAGGGATTCATCAGGGTGTTTTCTTGGTTATCCCAGGCCTGGGGTAACCAAGAAAGGGCAAATGCAGCAACCATGGCCTGTCAAGAACAAGACAACTAGTGTCTTAAAACTCCCTGGGATAAAAATCTGAGTTTCTTTACTACACATTAAAACTAGGCCTTCTGAAGTACCAGATGAGGGTAAAGGTGATCTAGAATGGGGGATGGGGAGGGAAGATGATGGATAATAGTTGCATACTTGGGATTAGTTGTTACAACACTGGTTGTAGCTTGTTCCACTGACTCTTGTGTACAAAATATACCATTAGCAATTGTAGCTGGTTACCATCTTAAAGACTTGGTGATATGCTAATTTTGTTTGTTTGTTTGTTTGTTTTAATTTTAGATGAGGGGGTACAAGTGCATGGCATACTGGTGGGGATTTGGCTTCAGGTTACTCATTCCCCAGATAGTTAACATTGTACCCATAGGTGACTTCTGAACCCTAACCTCTCTTCCTACTTGCCCCCTTTTAATGTCCCCAGTGTCTATTATTTTCATCATTATGACCGTTTAACTCTCACATGTGAGAACGTTCAGTGTTTGGTTTTCTGTCTCTGGGTTAGTTCACTTAGGATGATGTTCTTTAGTTTTAACCATGTTGCTGCAAAGGACATGATTCTGTTCTTTATTTATGGCTACATAGTATTTTATCCTGTATATAAACCACATTTTCTTTTTCTTGTCACTCACTGATGAGTACTTAGTTGGTTCCATGACTTTGCTATTGTGAATAGTGCTGCATGAGTACATGTATTGAATATAAATACCTAACCCTCAGGTAGATACCCAGTAATGGGATACTGAGTCAAATGCTAGTTCTATTTTTAGTTCTTTGAGAAATTGCCATAATATTTTCCACAGAGGTTGGACTAGTTTACCCACCAACAGTGTATGAGCATTCCTTTTTCTTCACATCCATGTCACATCTGTTGTTCTTTGATTTTTTAATAATAAACATTCTGACTGGCATAAGATAATATTTCATAGTAGTTTTAATTTGCACTTATCTTATGATTAGTGATGTTGAGCATTTTTTCATATCAGTTTTAATGTAGAATTCCATCATACACCGCTGTGGGTAAAAGGGTGATTTATCCCAAGCATCCCTACTACTCTGCCTCACATTCTCATGGTTTGGCCAGCCATGAGTTCAATGTATCATTTTGAATGGGTTTCAACTCACTTTTCCCTCATAGTGTCTCACGTCCAACTTACACCAAGCAGTTTTTTGCTTTCTGTACTGGGGTTTCTATGATACTGACAGAAGTTTGCCTAATACACATGTGTAGTCCTGTGGTAACAATTCTCAACCAACAGGGAATGGGAACCAATAGATAAGTGAGGACTTCAGAATGATTGTTCTTTCTTGAAGTTTTCTCTGTGGCAATTACAGGAGATAAAGAAGTGAAATACAATGATATATGGGATAGGACAGGAAATCAGTGTGTATGGGAGTATGTATGGGGTGTGTGTGTGGTTGTGTGAGTGAGAGACAGAGAGAGAGAGAGAATCCACGTGTACAGGAGCATAAAGTAATGACTCTTTATGTATATTAACTTATTAAGCTTACTGTTTAAAAACAAACTTGGTATACACATTTTAATTTAAATCTTGCTTTTAAAAAATTTAATATGATATATTGATAGGTTTGCTATACTATTAAATAATTTTAAAACTTATTACTTTATTAAGAACATGATTTACCAATATTTCACATTATATTTTTTGAGATTTTTCCCATTTAAAATTTCATAACTGGAATACTCTAGTTTCTCTTCAGATTGTATAAATCTTTCAACTTAAATCTTATAACTGAGGATAAATAAACTTCATTGTTTACAATTCACATCATATCTACAAGATAATTTGCTTTTGTTTGCAGTTTTTTAAGTTAAAAATATTTTGTTATTTTTATAAAGCTTATTTTATTATCTAAGAAATTAAAATATTTTTTCCTATGTTTAATAATTAATATTTTTTATTTTAGTGAATTTATTTTGCTTATTAGTCAGTTGGAGAGTTGATATATTTCTTATGGATCTATAAGAGTTTTTTGGTAGGTTGATTATATTAGCATATCATCTGCCACAAATATTGCAAATATCTATCTTATACTGTTCTTTTTTAATATTACCTATAATCTTGATATCAGTATTTAATTATTTATGCAGATTTAGTGCTATTTGTATTTGCTAATTTAATTCATTACTTTCATGTTTAGTGAATCCTCCTTTATCCTGCGATAATAAAAGCAGCAGTAATTTTGAAAGGCTAGGAAAAACAATTTTTAAGATACACATTTTTGTGTTTGGTTATAGGTAGGGGTCCTGTTTTGATCTTCTACAGGTGATCAGCTAGTTTTCCCAGCTCCTACTGAATAAGTTCTCCTCTCCCCATTGGTTGTTGTTGGAGGCTTTGTCAAAGATGAGTTGGTTGAGAAATTGAGACTTTGCTTCCAGAATCTCTATTCTGTTCCATTGGTCTATGTACCTGTTCTTGTACCAATACCAGGTTGTTTTGATTACTGTAGCCTTATAGTAAAGTTTGAAGTCTGGAAGTGTGATACTTCCTGCTTTGTTTCTTTTGCTAAGGATTTTTTTGGCTATTTGTGGTTATGTTTCCATATGAATTTCTGTGTTGTCATTTCCAGGTCTGAGAAGAATGATGTTGGTAATTTAATGGGTATTACATTGAATCTGCAAAATGCCTTTGATAGGATGGACATTTTAACAATGTCGATTCTTCCTATCCATGAGCATGGAATATTTTTCCATTTGTTTGTGTCTTCTTGGACAAAAATTAACTCTAAATGGATCAAAGACCTAAAGATAAAACCTCAGACTATAAGAATCTTAGAAAACACAGGAGACACCCTTATGGAAATTGCAACTGGCAACCAAATCCTGAACAGAACCCTAAGTGCCCATACCATAAGAAATAAGATAGACAAGTGGGACCTCATCAAACTGATGAGCTTCTGCAAAGCAAAAGAAACCGTCAAGAGAGCAGGAAGACAGCCCACAGAATGGAAAAAAATATTTTCCAACTGTATATCTGACAAAGTCCTAACATCTAGGATCTACAAAGAACTCAAAGGTGCTGAAGAGAAAAAACAAACAGCCCCAATAAAAAGTGGGCAAAGGACATAAATAGACAATTATCAAAAGAAGATATATGGGCAGCCAACAGACACATGAAAAAGTGCTCAGCCTCACTCATCATCAGAGAAATGTAAATCAAAACCACATTGAGATACCACCTAACCCCAGTAAGAATGGCCACCATTAATAAAACAAACAACAAAACATGCTGACAATGATGCGGAGAAAAAGGAATGCTTCTACAATGCTGGTGGGAATGCAAACTAGTGCAGCCTCTTTGGAAGACAATGTGGCGGTTTCTGAAAGAACTAGAAATTGACCTTCCATTCAACCCAGCAATCCCCCCATTGGAAATATACCCAGAGGAACTCAAATCATTCTACAAAAAAGATACCTGCACATGTATGTTTGTTGCAGCTCTATTCACAATAGCAAAAATATGGAACCAATCATGTTGCCCATCGAAGCTGGACTGGATAAAGAAAATGTGGTACATACACACAATGGAATATTATGCAGCCATAAAGAAGGACAAACATATGGACTTTGCAGGAACTTTGATGGATTTAGAGTCAATCATAGTCAGTTACAGAAACAAAGAACAGAGTACCACATGCTCCCACTCATAAGTGGACCTTGAACAATTATAATACTATAAGAAAGCAATTGGCAGTAGTGGGAAACTGTGGGGGGGGGGGTTGTGATTGGCAGTTGAGGGAAACTGCTAGGGGAGGGAGGGTCATACCTCATCAACAAGGGTTCCTGCATAATCAACGTTTGTATACCTAGCCCTGAATTGTACCCCACATCTTTATAAGAAAAAAAAAAAACAGTATAGTAGTTAATAAAACACTTGTTTTTTCACACACACAAAAATAAATCACCATATTGTTTCCCATAGAATTTCAACTAGTTAACAATCTCACCAACAGTGATTGAGTGTTCCCTTTTCTCTGCATCCACGTCAACATATGTTATTCTTTGACCTTTTAATAATAGCAGGTCTGACTGGTGTAAGATGATGTCTCATTGTGGTTTTAATTTTCACTTATCTGATAATTAGTGATGTTAAGCAGTTTTCTCATATGTCTGTTGACCACTTGTTCGACTTCTTTTGGAAAGAAGTTCATGTCCTTTGTCCACTTTTTAGTTGAGCCATTTTTTTTTTCATGTTGAGTTGTTTGAGTTCTTTGTGAATTCCAGATATGAGTCCTTTGTCTGAGGTATCATTTGCAAATATTTTCTCCTACTCTGTAGCTTTTTGGTTCATTCTGTTGATAATTTGTCTTGCTTTGCAGAAGCTTTTTAGTTTAATTAAGTCCCTTTGTGTATTTTTAGTTTGTTCCATTTGCTTTTGAGGTCTTCATAATAAACTCTTTGCTTTGTCTAATGTCCAAAAGAGTTATTCCTAGGTTTTCTCCTAAGATTTTTATATTTCAATTCTTACATTTAAGTCTTTAATCCATCTTCAGTTAACTTTTGTTTGTGGTGAGAAATAAGTGTCCAGTTTCATTCCTCTGCATATGACCAGCCAATTTTCCCAGTACCATTTATTGTATAAGGTGTCCTTTCTCTATTGTTTACTTTTGTCAGCTTTGTTGAAGATTGGCTGGTTGTAAGTTCGTGGCTCTATTTCTGGATCCTTATTCTGTTCCATTGATCTGTCTATTCTTGTACCAGTACCATGCTGTTTTATTTACTATAGTCTTATAGCATAATTTGAAGTCAGGGAGTGTGATGCTCCACATTTATTCTTTTTACTTAGGATTGCTTTGGCTATTCTGACTTTTTTGTTACATATAAACTTTAGAATTGTTTCTTCTAGTTCTGTGAAAAATTATGTTGGTATTTTGATAGGAATTTTATTGACTCTGTAGATTGCTTTGGGCAGTATAGTCATTGTAACAATATTGATTCTTCTGATCCATAAGCATGGGATGTTCTTCCATTTGTTTTCTTCATCTACAACTTCTTTTATTCATGGTTTTTAGTTGTCATGGTAGAGATCTTCTACCTCTTTGGTTACGAATAGTGATAGTGAGAGAGAGAGAGAGAGAGAGAGAGAGAAAATCTGTTGTAAATGGGATTTAACTCTTAATTTGGTTGAGCGTTACTGGTGTATATAAATGCCACTGATTTTGCCAGTCATTTATCAGTATAGAAGCCACTTAAAGGAGTCTTTAGGGTTTTCTAGGTATGCAATCATGTCATCAGTGAACAGGGAGAGTTTAACTTCCTCCTTGCCAACTTGAATACCTTTTATTTTTCTCTCTTGCTGGATTGCTCTTACTCAGACTTACAATATGATGTTGAATAGGAATGGTAAAAGTAGGTAATAATTAACTATTCGAAGTGCTGCTTAAATAGCCCTGTAGTCAGATTTAATTGGGTTGAGAAATAATGAAGTGAGGAGAACAGAGACAAAATGTCATGTACAAGTCAATGTAAGCTAAAGTATTAGGCAGTAAAAAACAACTTTAAAATTTCAGCAGGAACACTATCCCAAAGGATTTTGTGCTCAAACTACCATCCACTGTGGATTGACATCGGCTCCATCACAAAGATAAAGCAGGAGCTATTATCTGGGACATTGTTGGTCTTATGGTGGAAGAGAATGAGAAAGCAATAGAAGCATGCAATTGCTTCCTCTTCTTGGAAGTGGCACATTTTACTTTTATGTATATTTTATTGGCTAAAGAGAGTCATATGACCAAACCTGAGATCAATGTGGCAGTAACAGAGAAGGAATGTTTTAACTAAACATATAATCTGTCGTATGTATAGAGAGCTCTTTTGATTATTTTTTATCGTAAATCAGGAGAATGGGAGAGGATAAAACATAAAAATTGAGAATTTTTTAAAAGGAAAATAATTGACACTGTTTAATTATAATGGGTGAAGGATTTGATTGCAAGAAAGAAAATTCCTAACTATATGGGAAAAGGGATAATTACTATTTTGAGGTTTCTAAGAAATAGGATCTAAGTTAGTCAAGCATTGCATAATGACAAGGATGCATTCTGAGAAATGCATTGCTAAGCAATTTCTTTGTTGTGTAAACATCATTGAGTACACTTATATATCTCCTACTACACACCTGCGCTATGTGATAGAGCCTATCGTTCCTAGTCTGCAAACCTATACAGCATGTTACAGTACTGAATACTGCAGGCTATTGGAATGCAATGGTATTGGCATATCTTCTAGATAGATTTGTAAATTAGAGGGTACTAGATAGAATTTCCATGTATGATGGCTTTTTCTTGCTGTATGAAGTAAATCACAAGAAATCTATTATGGCAGTGGAAAATGTTAAAGAATATGTGACAGGTTGAGGAAAGTGCGAAAGTTTTGAAACAACCACTGTGGGGAAGAGCAAAGAGAGTGAAAAATAAAAATATAATCAAATAGCTAAACAGTCCTAAGGGACTATTTGTTGTTGCTGATTACAAATTTATAGTGTCACCATCTTACTTATTCTTATTTATCCAGCTGTGTTTTCTCAAATGTAGGAGAAATAAGGCAGTCAAGTTGCATTCATGCACAGTTGGGATTTTGCCAGATGGAAGTGAACAAATGAGAGGAGCAAAAGATACTAAGTTCTTGGTAAGAGTCTTAATGAAATTATGAGCCATGGTATCTAAGCTACAAAAAGAAGGAAGTGAAGACAGATCTGAATCTGACGTATTGGCATAAAGGTAAATTGAACTAGAGATTTTGATAAGGAAAAAAGTGGAAGTTGGTGAGTACAGAAGCTCAAAGGAGAGGAGGTAGAGGTAGTGAATTGTCTTGTAGTTATCAATTTTGGATTTGAAGAAGTTTACAATGATGACAAGTTTGGGAAAATGAGAATAAAATTGGAACTAGGTGGATTCAATGACTTTGGGGAAAAGGCTAAAAGTTTGAGTAGCTTACCTACTTGTATACTGAAGACACTTATTGTTGTAGCAGGAAAAAGACACTATATGCAGGTACCAACAGCTTTAATGAATAAACAATGATCTGGTCATGTTTTAGCTGTTAGCGACAAGGAGAGTGATCTTTTAGCTGTTAGTGACAAGGAGAGTGAGACGGCAGCCCATCAAAATAACATGGTACTCAATTAGTAGGTCTGCCCAATCCCATCCTTAAAAACCTAGGAGGAGTAATGGTAAATAGAAATGGAAAAAAGATAAATTTAAATTTTCAGAAAAAGCTTTTGACACAGTCCAACATCCATCCATGAAAGCACCTATGACCAAAATGGGAATAGAGAAGACTTCCTCAACTTGACAAAGAACATCCACAAACATTCTGCTCCTAAAATCATAGTTTTTAAAATATAGATACTTTTCAGCTAAGATCAGCAACAACACAAAATGTCCCTGCTCACCACTCCTATTCAACATTCTACTGGATGTCCTAGATAATGCAATAAGACAAAAGAAAGAAATATATGCAACATGGGAAATTAAGAAATAAAACTGTCTTTGCTCACAGATGACATATTTGTCTTTATACAAAAATAAACAAATAATTAACAAAAATACTACTAGATCCAATAAGCATTTATAGCAAGGTTACAGAATATAAGATGAAAATAAAACAGTCAATTGTTTTCAATACACCAGCAATGAAAAAATGGAATTTGAAACTAAAACACAAAAGCATTTACATAAGTACCTACAATTTTGAAATATTTAGCTATAAATCTTAAAAAGTGTACAGGATTTATAAGAGGAAAATTACAAACTCTGAATTTTAAAAAAATCAAAGATCTAAATAAATTAAAAGATATTCATGTCCATAGATGAGAAGAGTCAATACTGTTATGTCAGTTTTTCCAAATTTAATCCATAAGTTCAGCACAACCACAATAAAAATCCCAACAAGTTATATTATGGATATCTACAAACTGATGCTAAAGTTAATATGAAGAGGCAAAAGACCCAGAATAGTTAACACAGTACTGAAGAAAAACAAAGTCAGAAGACTAATGACTGACACTATCTGACTTCAGGACTTACCACACTTACAAAGATCACTCATTATAATTAAGCAGGATTTATCTTTGGGATGCAAGGGTAGTTCAACATATGCAAAAAAATCAATGTTGTACACCATATTAATAAAATGAAGGACAAAAACTGTGTGATAATTTCAACAGATGCAGAAAAAGCATTCTGCAAAATATAACATTCTAGAATGACAGAAAGCAATCAACAAATTAGGCATAGCAAAAATGTACCTCTACACAGTAAAGGTCACATGAAAAACCCACCGCCAACATCGTACTCAATGGTAAAAAGTTGAAAGCTTTTCCTATAAGAGCAGGAAAGAACCAGACAAGAATGCCCATACCACTTATATCAACACAGTAGCAGAAATTTTAGCCAGTGCAATTAGAAAAAAAAAGAAATTAGGAAAAGGAGAAGAAGAAGTGAAATTGTCTCTGCGATGACATGAACTTGAATATAGAAAACCCTAAGAACACCACCAAAAATTGTTAGCACTGATAAGGAAATTTAACTTAATAAAACTGTAGGGTACAAAATCAAAACACAAAAATCAGTATTATTTTTTACACTATCTGAGACAGAAATTAAGAAATAAAACCTATTCGAAATAGTATTATAAAAATTCGGGGCAAATTGAACCAAAAAGACAAAATATCTTTATACTGAAGACTCTAAAATATTGATGAAAAAAATATAGATGACACAAATAAATGGAAAATAAATAAACACACGATACCTGTGTTCATAGATCAGAACAATTGATGTTGTTAAAAAAAAAATCCATACTACCCAATATGACCTACAGATTCAATGTAATTCCTATCAAATTTTTCATGCTACTTCCTATCAAAATTCCAATATCATTTTTCATGAAAATAGAGATAAAAATTCTAAAATTCATATGGTATCACAAAAAAACTTTGAATAGCCCAAACAATCTTGAGTAAAAAGAACAAAACGTGAAGTATCACGCTACTTTCAAAATATATTACAAATCTGTCGTAATCAAAGCAGCATGGCACTTGTGTAAAACAGACACATCAAAAATGAAACAGAATAGAGAGCTCAGAAATAAATCTAAACATTTACAGTAAATTTGCCAAGAACTCATAATGTGCCAAGAACTCATAATGGAGAAAGGACAGTCTTTTCAATGATTGATATTGATAAAACTGGATATTCACCAGCAGAAGAAAAACCATGTGTGTGTGTGACAAAACATATACAACATACATGTTATATATATATATATATATATTACATATATATTGTATATAATATATATGGCAAAAAAAATCCTGTCATTTGCAGCAACATAGATAAACCTAGAGGACAGTGTGCTAGGTGAAATAAGACAGGCACAGTAAGATGAATATTCATGATCTTACTTATATGTGGAATTAACACTTGAACTCATAGAAGTCGAGAGTAGAATGATGCCTACCAGAGGCCGGGGTAGAAGGTGAATGAAAAAAGGGAGATGTTGATCAATCAAAGAATGCAAACTTTCAGTTAGACAGGAGGAATAAACATTTAGTAATTTATCAAACAGAATGGTGACTATAAAAATATATTGTTTATTTCAAAATTGCTAAAAGAGTAGATTTTAAATGTTTCCACGACAAAAAATGATAAGTGTATGAGGTGATAAATTCGTTAATCATTTCATATTGCAAATATATATCAAATATCACATTATACCTCATAAACATGTACAATTTTTATTTGTCAATTTAAAAAATTTTAAAGACTCATTACAAAGCTATGGTAATTAAGACAACATGGTATTGATGAAAAAATAGAAAAATAGCCCTATCTGCCCCTGGGAAGGGCCATCAAATAAAAAGAAAAAAAGAAAAATAGATCAAATGGAATGGAACTGAGAGCCCAGAAATAGACTCACACAAATGTAGTCAACCGATCTTTTACAAAGGAGCAAAAACAATTCAATCGACAAAGAATAAACTTTTCAACAAATAGTGCTTGAACAATTGAATGGTCTTACGAAAAAAAACCTAATTTAGACAGCTCTTACATCTTTCACAAAAACTAAATACAAATAGATCATAGGCAGACATGTAAATCACAAAACTAAAACATCTAGAAGATTTGAGAAAAACAAGTGACCTTAGTTTTAGCAATTAAATTTTAAATATAATACCTAAAGCACAATCTGTAAAAGAAAAATAATTGACGAGTTGGGCCTTATTAAAATTAAAAACTCCTGCTCTGCAAAAGACACAGTTAAGATAACGAAAAGACAAGCCACAGACAGGGAGAAAATATTTGCAGAATATATATTTGATAAAGCCCTTGTATCTAGAATATACAAAGAACACTTAGAACTTAACAGTAAGAAAGTAACCAACCAAATTAGGAAATAGGGAAATGATCTGAACAGATACCTCTCCAAAAAAGATATACAATCTGACTCTTACCATCAAAAAATAAAAAAAGATCTATAGTTGGTAGATGAGATACGTAAAAAATGCTCAACATCATACATCATTAGGGAGCTGCAAATTAAAACAAAATAATACACACCTATGAGAATGGCTAGAATCCAAAAAAAAATGACAATATCAAATGTTGGTAAGATTGCAGAGAAACAGGAACTCTCACTCATTCCTGGTGGCAATGCAAAATGGTATAACCACTTTGGAGACAGCTTGACAGTCTCTTACAAAATATAACCATATGTCCTAACAGTCACATTCCAGATATTTGTTCAATTTAGTTGAAAACTAATCTCTATATGCTAATCTGAACATGAATATTTATATCAGTATTATTAATATTTGCCAAGTCTTAAAAACAACCAAGACGTCCCTTAATAGGTGACTATATGAGCACGATATAGTGGAGCATTACTCAGTGCTAAAAGGAAATGAACCAATCAAGCTGCAGAAAGGCATGAGGGGACCTTATGTGCATATGCCTACGTGAAACAGAAACAAGCTAGTCTAAGTGAAAGACTGCATATTGCATATTCCCAAGTTTATGACCTTCTGGAAAAGATGAAAGTACAAACAATGAAAAGATAATTGGTTGCCAAGGGTTCAAAGAAAGGGAGAGAGAAGAATGAATAGATGAAGCTTAGGAGATATTTAGGGCAGTGAAGCTATTCAATATGATATTGTAATGATATTATAATTATGCATTTATCAAAACCCATAGAACTATACAACACAAAATCACTCTGTAGGGGTATAAGATAGGTGTGGTTTACTCTAAGTGTTTTGTACTTGCCTCAATAATGACTTCCTGCAAAGTTAGATACAAGGTAAATCTACAAAGTCATGGCTATATTAAGCTAGGATATATCCATTCACGCTTAGCAAAATGATGTGAATGTGTTTA
>CAUYQG010048632.1:0-13465 GCA_963574415.1 Tarsius wallacei | reverse complement strand
ACTGGCATGTTCATTGCCATTGCAGCCTCAACCTGCTGGGATCAGGCGATCCTTCTGCCTCAGCCTTCCAAGTAGCTGGAATCACAGGCACATGCTACCACGCCTGGCTTATTTTTTGATTTATTGTAGAGAGGAGGTCTCCCCACGTTACCCAGGCTGGTCTCAAACTCCAGAGCTCAGACAATCCTCTTGCCTCGGCCTCCCAAAGTGCTAGGATTACAGATTTGAGCCACTGCGCCGGGACTGAGTTTAATTATTAAAAACATAGACATCAGAGTCAGATAACCTTGGTCAGATTCTCTAATCATTTTTGGCCTTACTTTTCTTATCTGTAAAATAAAGTGATTGTACAATCCTTAAAAAGTTATTTTCTAGATAATCCATGTAAGTCACGTGAAGCACTTTGTCTAGCATTTTAACTTTAAACATAGTGTCTAATAAACTAACATTAGGAGTCTAAATTTGAAATATACATTTTGGAAGTTTGGCATACAAATTGCAGTCATAGCTATGAGGCTGGATGAAATGATCAAAAGAAAATATATGAGAAGCAAAGGTGATTTTTCCTTTCTTAGGTATTTTTTTTCTTGCTTGCTCTTTCTTTAAAAAAAGTTTGTGTTAATTAAGAAGTGAATCACTAAGACATTTAACTTAATACTTTTATAAATAGTCATTGTGGTTATTAACTTTCTCCTAAAATAATGCATACATTTGATTCAGATAAAATTTAGTGTAAATCTAAGCAATAAACAATTGAAATATGGCTGGGTATGGTGGCTCACGCCTATAATCCCAACACTTTGGAAGGCCAAAGTGAAAGAATTGACTGAGCCTGTGGGTTTGAGACCAGCCTGGGCAACTTGGCGAGACCTCATCTCTACAATAAACAAAAAAAAAAGTTAGCCGGGCGTAATAGCATGTGCCTGTAGTTCCAGCTACTTGGAAGGCTGAGGCTGCAGGATCCTGGAGCCTAGCAGGTCGAGGCTGCGGTGGCCGGGAGCGTGCCACTGCATTCCAGCCTGGGTGATAGAGTGAGACTCCAACTAAAAAAAAAAAAAAAAAGAGAGAGAGAGAGAAAATTAGGAGGAACTGGGCTGCCAGATATTAACTATAAATATATACAAAGAAAAGAATTGGTACTTATTTACAGAAGACTAGTTAGACCTATCAAAACAAAGCAGAGAATCAAGTTCTTTAATTGATGAGAAAGAGGGTGCTAGGAATGTGAGTTAAACATTTTAGTAAAAAACAGATGTGTATAGCAAATAAAACATTCACGTATACACAAAAAAACTAATTTCTAGATGAGTTAAATAAACACTATTTTAAGAAGAAACAATGAAAGAATTAGACAATAATTCCAGTCACCACCTGATGTAGGTTTTTAGAGATGTCTTTTAGTAAGAGATGATTTCAAAGTAAGAAACCATAGAAAAAATTAATAGGTTTGACAACTTAAACATTTTAGAAACACAAAAGACAATATTGAAATAAAAACATTGAAAATATATAATGTGTCAGTTTTTAATATATACATATTACTTATAACAAATGCAGAATGGACCCCAAAAAACCCAGAATTATTTTTTGGAGGACAAGCCTCTTGTAGTACAGTCTCCTACTGCTAGGGAAATGTTGTAGGAACCCATTGGCATCAGTGTACTGGACAGCATTGTGAGAGACTGTGTTCAGTTTCAGTAAATTTATATATTTATTATTTTGGGGGGAGATTCTTTTAACAAATCTGCCCATGATGGATGATTTGTGAACACACCTGCCCACACTGCATGGAGTGTTAAGCAGATTTTCACCAAAAAACGGCATGACCCTGTGCCCCACCCTCCCTATTCACCTGATATCACCTCAGGCGACTTTTTTGTCTGCTTCCCCAGATGAAAAAGTCTTCAAAAGGAAAAAATTTTCCAGCACGGAAAAGATAAAGCAAAAAATGGCAGCAACACTAGAAGGCATCAGAATTAACGAGTTTCAAAACTGTTTTGAGCAGTGAAAAAAGTGTCTCTCCAGGTATATTGCATCGAACAGAGAGTATTTTGAAGGTAACTAATGTTTACACTTGTAAGAATAAATACACAATTTTAAATAAATTCAGGTTTGGGGGGTCTCCCTTCATAAAAACACATTAGAAAAAATGTTAAGAAAAATGGACATTTCATCAATACATTATTTCTCTTTTGCCAGAATGTATGGTTTTTCCAAAGATGGTCATATCTATCAATGCCAAAAGAGTAGTGACAGTTGCACACCACTACCCAACAATAGTACAAGACCTGATACTGTCTGTGGAGAACAATTGTTACACCTTACGTAAATTTTCTAAATGTCTACTCAGCAATTAATTTTTATGAAATTATCTTAAATAGTAACAGAAACATACAATGCCTTATTAACATTCAAGTAATTATTTCATAAAATTGATTTGAAATGTCTGTATGACTTTATGCACAAGATGTATTTGTATGTATGCTTGTGTGTGTATCTGTTAGTATAATTTGGCTGTAGATTATATAGGCTAGGCTATAGGTTTTATAAGGCATAATGGACTTCCAAATTTTTATTGTAATAAGCTATTAGCAAAAAAACAAGTCTTCAAAAAATTAAATGGCATTTAAAAATGTTTATAATTGCTTAATTAAAAAAGCAGTTGGCAATATATTGCATATATTATGTTAATTTGTAATGTGTATTTTGAAAATGTGTATGCAAATAAATTATTTTTATCTATATCTGCATCTATTTATAATCATAAAAGAACCTTAGGGAATCATTTATATATAGTTTTATATATGCATATACATACACACATTTATATATAAATATTTTTCTATTATGGTTATCTTCGTACATTTAGATTATGGGTATTTTTCTAAAGTTTTATTTTTTCATTTCTTTAGTAAAAATGTATTATTTTTCTAATCATGAAAACATAATAATTTAGAAATATAAAAATCACAGTTTTAAATTTTTTTACATTTATTTGTTTGCCATAGTCATTGGCCAGTATGACATGGAAATTCAACACTTACCTGGAAAGGTTTGTGGGTATCATCTATTGATACTGAGTATATCATATATTTTTAAAAATTATCTGTATGTTTTGCTGATTTTATTTCATTTTATTTTTCTTGATATGGGGGTCTTGCTATTTTGGCCAGGCTGATCTCAAATGCCCATCCTCAAGAGATTACGGGTGTGAGCCATCATGCCTGGCCACAGAGTCTAAATTAAAGGTGAACGTTAAAGAAATAATCTTAGTCTATGGAATCCAAATATAACTTTTAAAAAGTGTGGTAGTAGGGGAGATGTGTATAATTAAATAATAAGCTAGCCTCAAGAAATGTCAGTAAAACATTCATTGGAATAAGTATGCTTTTGAGTAGACTTGAGTATAAATTCTAAAATTCTAAAATATCTGATGAAATCACTTTATTTTCTTTTTAACTTTCACAATATCTTTGTCTTCTTGGTAGGCTCACATGTGAATGATAACTGCAATTATGTCTTGAAGTTAAAAACAGAAAGGGTGTAGCTGGGCTCGGTGGCTTAGCCTGTAATCCCGCGCCTTTGGGAGGCTGAGGTGAGTGGATTGCCTGAGCCCGCGGGTTCAAGACCCGCCTGGGCAAGCGAGACCTCATCTCTACAATAAATCAAAAAATTAGCCGGGCGTGGGAGCGCGCGCCTGTAGTTCCAGCTACTTAGAAGGCTGAGGCGGAAGGATCGCCAGAGCCCAGCAGGTTGAGGCTGCGGTGGCCGGGAGCGGCCACTGCACTCCAGTCTGGGCTACAGAGTGAGACTCCAACTCAAAAAAAAAAAAAAAAAAGACTTATTTATTATTTATTTCATAACCATACACTTATATTTGGAAAAACCTATACGATTTGTACATATTATTTGTAATTTTGTTTGGTAAGAATTAATTCAAATGTTATTCCACTATCCAAATACATATCATTTTATTTCTACAGTGATGACAAGAAACTAAAGTGCAGATATTAACTCTGTTGACAAGAAGGAGTGTGTCAGTTCTCTTACCTACAAAGCACTTATTGTACAAATGAACACGTGGTATTTGTATTCCCAAGGCAAAGTAGGTCAACCATGAATTGCTATCCCTAACACCACGCAGTATCATGGTCTCACTCATATCATTACAGAACATCAAAATGTTAGAAAAGTAACTTTCTAAACAAGGGAAGTTCTCTTCACTTCTCTTTGTCAAACTTGATCTTCACTATGGATATTAACAACTCAAAATAATTTCTCTTCTGTTGCAGCAACTTGGATGGACTTAGAGTCTATAATACTGAGTAATCTATCACAGAAACAAAGAACTCGGTACCACATGTTCTCACTCATAAGCGGACCTTGAACAACTATCATAATACTATAAGAAAGGGATTGGCAGTAGTGGGAATCTGCCAGGGGAGGGGGGCCACACCTCATCAAGGTTACCTGCATAATGAACACTTGTATACCTAACCCTGAACTGTACCCCATATCTTTAAAATAAAATTTTTTTAAAAAAATTTCTCTTCTACTACCAAGCTGTAAAATAAAAGCACTTTCAGTCCAGATGCAATGGTCATGTCTGTAATCCCACTACTTTGAAAGGCCGAGACAGGAGGATTGCTTAAGCCCAGGAGTTCGAGACCAGCCTAGGCAACATAATGAGAATTCGTGCATACAAAAAAAAAATTCAAAATATTAGCCGGGCACAGTGGCACACACGTGTAGCCCCAGATACTCAGGAGGCTGGAGGATCACTTAAGCCCAGGAGTTTGAGGCTGCCCTGAGCTGTGATTATGCCACTGCACTCCAGCCTGAGTGACAGAGTGAGACCAACTCAAAAAAATAAATAGATAAATAAACATAAAAAAGAAAAGTACTTTTCCTCTACATCACCTCAAAAGTCTATCTCGTTCCTGCTTACTAAACTTTGATGAGTCCTTAACGTGTAAGCTTTTCTTCATCTTCCTGCTCCTCATCTTTCCTGTTCCTGTCTCATTCCCTCTTATCTTCTTGCATGGAGAGGGGTGGAGCCGCTCTCTGTACACAGGCACACTTTGGTCCTGCCCCTGGAGACCTGCCAAAGAGCAGCCTTGTTCCAAGCTCTGGGCTCCTTCTTGATCTCTGCTGAAGGAAGCCATGGGGCTCACAGAGATTCTGGCTTCAGCGTCTAGGTTGCTCCTACTACAATTCACACCCATCAATTTAAGATACTCCACTACTCAAAATACTCCTCTCACTAGTGTCTTTGTAACTAAAAATAAAATATCACTTCCTACACAAGGCCCTCTGTCTGCTTGGATCATTCCAGTTCTCTGCTGCATCTCCAGTTCCCACCCCTCTTTTCAGGTCCCTGAACCTCACCTGGACACATCTATATTCCTCAGTTCATCTCTCAACGATTAAAAGCATGAAAAGGAAAAAAAAAAAAACCAAACCTCAATGGTATCTTTCATCTTTTCAGAAAACCTGAAGGCTAGGCGCAGTGGCTCAAGTCTATAATCCCAGCACCTTGGGAGGCTGAGGCAAAAGGATTGCCTCAGCCCACTAGTTCGAGACCAGCCTGGGCAACTTGGCAAGACCTCCTCTCTACAATAAATCAAAAAATTAGCTGGGTGTGGTGGTGTGCGCCTGTAATTCCAGCTACTTGGAAGGCTGAGGCAGAAGGATCGCCTGAACCCAGCAGGTAGAGGCTGCAGTGGTTGTGAGCATGCCACTGCACTCCAGCCTGGGTGACAGAATGAGATTCTGACTCAAAAAGAAAGAAAAAAAGAAAACTTGAAATCGACCTGGTCCAAGAAACTTTTTTCTGATTAGCATCAATTATAAACGAAATGCCGGTGTCCACATACTGCCACCCTCACCTCAGGACCACTTTCTAATTTCCTATAGATACATACAGCATCTAGAGCCATAACTTTAATGGGTACTTGTATACTTGTGACACTCCCAACTCTGTCTCAAACCCAGACTGTTCTCATTTTTTCTGGAAGCTATTTTCCAGTTACTTCCTCAATACTTTTGGCAAACTCAACCATATATATACCTCAAACTCAATAAGCCTAAAACTGAATTTATTATCTTAACTACCCCGTGCTCCTTTGAATATATCTTACTATCTCAATAGATGTTTGCCAGTATCCAACCAGACATTCAAACCAGAAATCTCAAGTCTCTCAGACTCTTTTCTCCCTCTCATACCCTTAATCATTCAAATATTCATTCAGGATATACTTATACAGGATCCATTATGTGCCAGGCACAGAGCTCAGTCTTGGAGCTAAAACTGCAAAAGAATGGGCCTCTGTGCTGCAGAGCTGATGGTCTGGCCTTCTGTGGAGTCTCTAAGTCCCTACAACTGTATAGTCTAAAAATCTGCTGCATTTGCTCCTGCTCTTCATACTCACTGTGGCTGACCTGGACTAGACTGCCCTCTGCTCCTGCCTGCCTCTTACCATGGCCTCCAGACTGACCACTCTTGCTGCCGTCAGTCTTTATCCAGTGCAACAAGAGGAAACTCCAGTCTTTATGAAACACACCTCTAATTTTGCTGCCTTGTTTAAAATTCTTCAAAGCCTCCCTCATACCCCACAGGACAAACTACAAACTCTTGAGTATGGTGTATGAGGTCCACAGACCACAGGAGCCACTCCCCTGGGCACACTCTAGTCACAGTGATCTACTAGGGAGGGGAGTGAGGAGAGAGGAGAAAAGGAAAAGAAGGGACCAGGGAGAAGGGAGAGGTTCATCCTTGTCCCATTCCACCCACCACCAACTTGTGCCAAATCTGCTAATTTTCTCACACCTCCAGACTTTATACATATGCCTATCTCTCCAGACTCCCTCATTTCTATGTACCCTTCAACTCTCATCTCAACGAGTGTTGAGTCCTCTATGAGGCCCAGAAGGCCCACAGAGTTCACAGGAGTCAATCCCTCTTTCTAACTGTTCTAAACCTGTATCCTGATTGTTTACACAGATGGGTACTCATATATATATAAACAACGTGCGGTCATTGAGGACAGAGCTATCGGCTCTTCTGTATCTTCCTAACATCTGGAACAGGGCCTCACAAATAGAAGTTGCTCAATTCGTTTTTGCTGAATGTATGAAATTGCTTCCTGTGTGTCTCTTTTACTGATATGATTGTTGCTTCCAGAAGATGGGTTCATTTGTCTCTAGAAATTTTCTGAATGGGTTTCTAACTATTAAATCTTTTTGAGAGGTGAAAAAATACTTGCTAAACAATTTTAGTTCTAAAAACTATTACTATTCTCACAAAAAGATAAGCTCTCTGACCAAGAAACAAAAGTTCTAAAGAAGATATAGTTATCCCATACTTAACAATGAAAATGTTTAGCATTGATTGATAGTGACACACACAAACCAAATACTATACAGCAAGGAAAATGAACATGAACCAAACAACATTAATGAAGCAAGGATTGATATGAAAGCCCCAGTATGACCTTATTCATTCCTGCATCCTCCCACAGCGTTCTGTTCCAGTCACGCTGGTTCTTAACCAGACAGCAATGCCTAAACTACACTGTCAAAATGAGACATATGTGTTCCAGACACCTGTTCTTTCATTTATTCAACACATATCTACTGAATAATTGGTCTACTGCATATCAGGCACTGTACTAGGCAGTAGGGATATAACAGTGAATAAAACTAAGTTCTTGCTTTCACAAGCCTAATGCTTGTGGGGCAGAATAAACAAATGTGTGTACACATCAGGCAGTAATAAAACACCAAGAAGAAACATAACAAGGGAAGAAGAACATTCCTGTACAGCTGCTTCGAATATGCCTCTCTTTACCTGTCCATGAGCTTTCCTTAGTCCTCCAAACAACAATAAATTACTCCCTGGAAAAAAAAATTCAGCATCTAATGAGGATCTATGTACTAGGCACCAGACAAGATCCTGGAAATAAATAGATAATTAAGTTGCAGCTACAAACTTCAAGAAGCCCACAGTTCAAATAGAGAAGCAGACATGTTTGTTTCACAAACACTATATCACACTATGCGCCAGTAAAGCACTATAATTAGTGCTTTACAAATATGAATTCACTTATTGCATTCTACAAGGCTCTACATATTGAGAAGCTGAAGCACAGAAAGGTAAAGTAACATGCCTGTGTTTCCACAGTAAGTTACTTGCAGGGCCAGGACTGAAGCACAGTCAGTCAGTACTCCTAAACACCATGCTGTATCACTTAGTCATGAAAAAGCAATCTCCCTAGACAATAATACAAATAGGAAAAAAGTTAGGGTGCACATAGGAATGGGGGCCTAGGAGAACAAGAAAGAAGCTTCTTAGAGGAAGTGATGGACTGTCTTTTAAAATGAGAAATGCATTCTATACCTCTACTTCGTAAATATTGTGTCTATCCTAGAAGAGGAACACTGTCTATTCTAGGAGATATCTTACTGTATCCTAGGAGATATTCTACTGTATTCCAGCAGCATCCTAGTAGGAGACAGCCTAGTGTATCCTAGGAGAGGACCACTGTTCATCTTAGGAAATAGCTTGCCGTAACCTAGGAGATAAGCTATATTGTAACCTAGGAGTCTCCTAGTAGGACACAGTCTACTGTATTCTAGGAGGGCCACTGTCTAATATATCTGCATTCACTGCCAGCACCAGCACACCAATAGGTGTTCAACAAAGATTCGCGGAGTGCTAGTGCACTAGTGTCCAGCACTCTGGACAACTCGGAAGAGAGGTTCCTGCGACGAAGACCAAGCCTCATTATCTGCTCTCCCCGCAACCCTCCCAAATCCCAAAGCCCCCGGCCCACTCAAGTCTCGTCACTGAATGTCCTGCCAAGCCACCCAGAGATTTAATTAAGGCAGAAGGAAAGACTCTCCTCTGACCCTCGTCACCTCATGACCCCCGCCCGCCTCCTCGCACACGGGACCGCCTCCCCTTACTACCTCCGGGCAAGAGCAGGGAGGCCGGGGAAGCGGCCGCTTGGGTGACTGGGATGAAGGGCACGTTGAAGCTGAACTCCGTGGCCGAGGAGGAGAAAAGTAAGTTAGTGCCAGACGAGGAGGTGGAGGCGCCGCCACTGCCACCGTTAGATTTCCTTTCGGCCATGACTGCGGCCCACTGTCGGTTACACGTCCCCGGACAGCCGGCGCCGCACCACTGGCCGGAAACCAGTCATTCTCGGGGCCAGCGCACTTCCGCACTTGCGCCTAGAAGCCGGAACTCCAAGCCCCCAGTCTGCGGCCGTCTCCCTTCCCCTAGTTAGCGCCGCCAAAAATCAATATGGTCACGCAGGCTTCACGCCCGAGCCTGGCACGTGACACCCTCCGCAGCTGCGCAGGCACGGCTGGAGGCTGAGGGCCGAGACCCGGTGGGGGTGTGGCCCTGCTGACTCTAGATGTGTACCGATTGAGCCGAAAGTCAGCGTTTGTGGGAGGAGTTCAGACTTCTTAAAAGTACAGACAGGGTAGTTTTACCCGCAAAGATTTTGGCGGAATGACGGAGGCCCACAGGAACAGGAAATGGACCCTGCCAGAAGGAGGGAGTGAGGGGGGTCGTGTGGGCAATCCGTAGCCAAACTCACCCGCTCTGCCACCCACGTGTCTTTCTGGACTGAACTGAACTCTTCTCCTTGGCTCAGAAATAGAAATGGTAACACTCTTTCCGTTTCTAAGCCATCGGGAGAAAAAAAGTTGCTTACCAGAGGATTGAAATGTAAGGACGTGACTTTAAATAGCTTTCTATAGTCTATCCTCAGTAATTTGACTAGTTCAATTCAGAATGCCCTGTGGATACCTTGGACATAATTGTCATCTTTCATAGAGATTATAAAAGAAAAAAATAACACGGGCAATCTTTGAGCGTCTTGGGGGATGGGAGAGGGAGATGAGACACCAAAATAAGCCTCGAAATGATGAAACTTCCTTCCTGCTTTTTACACATATATAGAGCCTAAGTTTACTAGTTAATTATCTAATATGCTTACTGTAAAAGATTTTTATAAAGCCTGACACTTGTTAAACAGTAAGATAGATTTTATTAATAGTAACTATTGCAATAGGGAAAAGGGCCCAGCATGAACTGAAGTTTGCTTAAATAAAAGCTTGGAGGTTTTTTAAAGACTGTAATGTGCTAAGGAAAGGCATCGAGGAATGTAAAGAGGGGTTAGTCCTATGTCTAGGCCATCTGGGTTTGTTAACTGGTGCTTATCCGGAGGAGACACATAATTCTCCCATCTTCATGACAGGCAGTGGTGTAAGTTAGAGCAAGGGAACCACAGGACTGAGAGTAAATGACAGCTATCTCTTTGAGTGTTTGCATCTCAGTGAGACATCTCTGCTATCCTTGAGAAGACAGTTCTCAGTGGGCAGAAATTTCCCTTACATCTCCATGAGACAGAGGAAGGATTTATAATTGGAAGCTTTCGAAAGTAACTGCTCTAAGAAGGATCTCGGGGGCCTAACTATCACCAGGTTTTGACCAGAACAAACAGTAAATTCTCTTGGCAGTGTTGAGCTTACTCAGGCAGGCATTTTAAAGGGGGGCTGGGATCACTCTAAATACATGGCCTTGAGCTGCTAGCTGCCATGCTAGAGTTTGGTCAAGGAAAGAGTCTTTATCATTATTATGGGAGGACAAAGCAGTGTACTAAACGCTAGGAGTGTATAAGATAGACACGGGACCTTTTCCTCTTGTCACTTAAAGTCTGGTCAGGAAGACAAACAACTAAACACATAATGACAATATACCTGCTCAGGAATAAACAAAATATGAACAACAATAAACAGAAATGTGATTACTGTTACAGTGTAAAATCTCCCAAAGTGTGTTACATGGAGCATCAGGGAAGGGAGGTATAAACCTTACATAGGGAGAGATAGCAAATATTTCAAACCTTCAGACCATCAACAAAGGACCTACCTGTCTGGAGTGACATGAAAGACTTCCCTAAAGAATAAAAAATAAAGTTGAGACGAAGCCGGGCTCGGTGGCTCAGCCTGTAATCCCGCGCCTTGGGAGGCTGAGGTGAGTGGAATGCCTGAGCCCGCGGGTTCGAGACCCACCTGGGCAACTTGGTGAGATATCTGTAGCAAATTATGAAATCAGGGTTCCCCAACAAGATGGCCCAGCCAGATCACCCCATAATTAAGCTCACAATCAAAGCCCCAATTACATACTCCAAGCCCCCAATCACCTTCTAAGCTTACACATGTTATTATTTATTTTTTTGAAACAGAGTCTCATTCTGTTGCCTAGGCTGGAGTACAGTGGCATGGCTCATAGCTCACTGCAGCCTCAACCTTCTGGGCTCAAGTAAGCCTCCTGCTTCAGCCTCCCAAGTAGGTGAGACCACAGGCTTACACCACCACACTGAGCTAAATGTTTGATGTTTTGTATAGACAGGGTCTCACCATGTTTCCCAGGCTGCCCATACTTTAAATCTGAGAAGAAAATCAACAATAACCAATCCTTTTTTTTTTTTTTTTTTGGTCAAAATAAGAAAAACAAAACAAAAGGAAGAGGAAATGGCAATTTAGAAAAAACAGAACCCACAGAGGAAATGTCTTCGTTTGTGTGGGCTGCTACAACAAAATGCCATAGACTGGTATTTTGTGGCCTGTAAACAACAGAAATTTATTTCTCACAGTTCTAGATGCTGTGAAGTCCAGATTCAGTGTTTGGTGAGGAACTATTTCCTAATCCACAGACAGCACCTTCTCACTGCACACTCATGTGGAAGAGTTTGGAGGTCACAAAGGCACAACTACTATTCATAAGGGCCCCACACTCATGCCATAATCACCTCCCAAAGGTCCCACCTTCTCATACTATCAGCTTGGGGGCAGTAAGATTTCAACATATGAATGTTAGAGGAACACATTCAGACCACAGCAGGAAGAAAACAACTAAAATATGTCAGTAAAATCTTCAGAGGAATAAGAGATCAGACCCAAGAAACAAAATCAGAGTGCTGTCTTAAAGAAATATTCAGGGAACAAAAAAAGAAAACAAAATTAAAACTCAGTAGAAGGAAAATAAGTATGAGGAAATTTCCCAAAAAGTAAAGCAACAAGACAAACAGATGGAAACTAGGAGGGGAAAAAAAAATAAGAAAATTAGAATACCAGGCAAGGACATCCAACATTTGAAGATAAAGAGCTCTGCTAAGAATAGAGACAGAGAGGCCAGACTCGGTGGCTCAGCCTGTAATCCCAGCATTTTGGGAGGCTAAGGCGAGTGGATTGCCTGAGTCCATGGGTTCGAGACCAGCCCAGGGAACTTGGTGAGACCTCATCTCTACAATAAATCCAAAATTAGCCGGGCATGGTAGTGTGCACCTGTAGTTCCAGCTACTTGGAAGGCTGAGGCAGAAGGATTGCCTGAGCCCAGCAGTTCAATGCTGGTGTGGACATAAGCGTGCCACTGTACTCGAGCCTGGGTGATGGAGTAAGACTCCAACTCAAAAAAAAAAAAAAAGAATAGAGACAGAGAAAATGCAGAGGCAGGGATCATCAAAGAGAAGATATTTTTCATTCCTAGAAATGTAGGATATGAGTTTCTAGATTAAAAGGGCTGAGTACCTGCCACAAGAGTTGAAGATAGACCTACACCAGGGTGCTGGAAACAAAGAGATCTTAAAGGTTTCAGCAGGGTAAAATACTCCCAAAATATTTATTTACCTTTTTTTTTAATCTTTTTTTTTGAGTCAGAGTCTCACTCTGTTGCCCAGGCTAGAGTGCGATGGTACGCTGCTCATGGATACCACAGCCTCAACCTGCTGCGCTCAGGCGATCCTTCTGCTTCAGCCTTCCAAGTAGCTGGAACTACAGGCACGTGCCACCACACCCAGCTAATTTTTTGATTTATTGTAGAGACGAGGTCTCACCAAATTGCCCAGGCTGGTCTTGAACCCCTGGACTCAGGCAATCCTCTCACCTCAGCCTCCCAAAGTGCTGGGATTACAGGTTTGAGCCACCACGCCTGGCCTTTACCTTTCAAAGACACTTTCTGTGAAAACAGTGGGAAGAAATGCACTACCAAAAACAAAGGGATAAACTAAGCCTGGGCAACATAGTGAGACCTCATTTGTATTTAAAAAAAAAAATCAAAATATTGGTCAGGCATAGTGGTGGGCATCTATAGTCTCTGCTACTTGGGAGGCTGAGGCAGGAAGATTACTTGAACCCAGGAGTTTGAGGCTATGGTGAGCCATGATCATGCCACTGCACTTCAGCCTGGACTACAGAGTGAGATACTGACTCAAAAAAAAGATATTTTTCCTCCCCTACATTAGCAGCTGCTGATTGGTATCAAGCTGCAATTGAGAGCAAGTAAATCTGAAATTATAATGATTTCAAAGGAGACCTTTTCATGACATACACTTAATTTGCCTGTTACTGGCCATGAAGCTAAAATATGGGATGTCCCCATTCAGGACCA
>CAUYQG010048627.1:0-13040 GCA_963574415.1 Tarsius wallacei | reverse complement strand
ATCAACAAGGGTATCTGCATGATCAATGTTTGTATACCTAAACCTGAAATGTACCCCACGTTTTATAATTAAAATTTTAAAAAAAGGATATGAAAGAGTGTAGCAATGCTCATCAATAATAGCAGCCAACCTTCACTGAATGTTTACCATGTATCAAGTATGGTAAAAAGCACTTTTCATGTATTAGCATTCAATCCTCATAATCTTAAATATTGTCACTATTAGCCCTACTTTGCAGATGGGAAAAGCACTAAGTGGTGAGTCCAGAAGAGTAACATGAGTCTGCCAGACTCTACAGCCCAAACTCTTAACCATTATATTATGAAAGATAAAATGAATTCAGCTCATGAAAGGTATTATCCATCAGGCACATCACTTAACACAGTCCTAGAGCTCTTAAGTAAGATTTGCAGGGGCTACCTGCAAGGTGAAGATTATAATTAAGAGACTTAACAGAAATCCATGGCAAAAACAGGGTAAATGAAATGGAGATAGTAGCAGTGGCCATGATTAAAGGAGATGGCATCATGACTTTAAGGATGCAGAATCAGTAAAACATGTTTATTGATGTGATTTACTGAATGAGTGAGGAAAAGTACAAACTTAAGAAAATGAAAGTTTGGACAACGGTGTCAACAGAAAGATCACTCACGGAGAGAGGTAACATGGGAACAAGGGCAGTGTAAAAGTGGTATGTTCAGTTTTGTGTTTGTGGAGATTCAGAATTATCAGTAGCAATATTATAAACAATGGAAAAGAACAGATTTTGATAGTTGTATTCTTACCTCTAAAGTGTTCAACAAAGATTGTGTGACGTAGGTCTTTCCACTAGCAGTATGTCCATAAATAAAAATGGATGGAAAGCTGAAATGATGTCTCTAAGGGAAGAAAAGACAAGGTGAATATTAGGCTGTACAAAACAGAAAACAAACATTTATCAACTTGTAAGAAAATTTTATGTGGTAAAGTAAAATATTCAGTCCAAATTACCTGAACAATGAGCATATAGTGGATTCAGCAACACAATTTGAACTTACTTGAATTCAACTCTCAGAGCTTTTTCTGTTATGAAATTAAATTTTCTGTAAAACTGTATTATAAAACAAATATATAATATTTTATTATATATTTGTACTTTTTATTATTATACAGGCTTATATATACAAACTCTTATAGCTCAAGAGTTAAGGGATTTTTTTCAAGGATAATTTTGTCCATACTCTATCTTGATCTTAATCCTTTATAAAGAATCTAATCCCCATGCAAGCTGCAACTTCACTGTACATTTGAATGCTTTGAAAGTAAACATATATAATCACAGAGTTAGAAGGAATTTCAAGAGTTCTCATTCTTAGAAAAACTTACAGAATACTTCCAAATTATGCATACTCTTTGACCCTGGCATAAATACATATATTTCATCAAATAAAACATTGATAAAATCTACATAGCATGTATTTTAAAATACATACTCATAAGATCCTCTTGTAGTAACATTAAGTAAGCAGCCTAGAAAAAAGTAAATATTGTCAAAGGCCCCTCTATCGATCTACTCAATACTACAAACACGTATGTTTAATTCATTCAATGAACACTTAACAGATACTTACTAATTACTGAAAAACCATGAGGCACAGAAGAGTATAAATATCAGCAAATGACAGTATCTCCTTGGAGGAGATTATAGTCTAGTGGGAGACATTCATTTTAAAAATAATTACAAGGGCACCCCCTTTAGGTCCCCTCCCACTGTGGGAGCTTTTCTGTCCTCTCACTAAATCCTGTTTTCTCAAATAATAATAATAATAATAATAATAATTACAAGAGGGCAACTCCCTCGGGTCCCCTCCCACTATGGGAGCTTTTCTCTCCTCTCAATAAATCTTGCTTTCAAAAAATATAAAAATAATTATAAGAAAACTGGATGATGTAATTTCCATGAGAAAGTTGATCTTCTATAATTATCTACCACTGCAATAGTAGTCACAAACATTTATGACATTCTACTCACTAAGTTAAACATTTGCCTTTACAAGACAAATCAGAAACTCAGATTTATACAGGAAAAATATTTTCTAAATGGCATAAAGCTATGACAAAAGCAGTCCAAATGCTGAACACAGACCAAAAACTCACTAAATCAATAGATATTTTAATAAATGAAACCTTTTTTTAAAGTTTATATATAACAATCTTATAAATTAACTGGCTTAAAAATTCTGTTTCAAGAGTTAAATGCACATTGCTGAGCCTCTCTGCTAACCAAATACTATATTTCACCTTGAAAGAGAAGCTCAAGACCATGCTTCAGGTGGTTTTTCCAGGTTACGCTAAATCTTTCCTTGGAATCCTACCACACTTGCCTGCATCCATTATTGGATGTCTAATAATACCTTTACCATCTTTTCTATTGTTACCTAGAATTATACTGCACTTTTCCACTGTTATTTAACCTTTCACTTTTATAAACCTCGCTAACATAAACAGTAATAAGCCAGAACCTGGCAGAGTGTCTGACATATAAAAGGTACTCAGTAAATATTTATTTATTGAACAAATGAATGAATCTTCTTAGAAACATGAACCAGTTCTTTATTTTCTCTGTATTTCCCACATGCACAGCATCTTGCAGAAAGACAATATTAATATTGCTAAACATGATCTGCATCAAGAGCAAAGGTCAAAATCCTTTTTGTAATCCACCACTATCAAGTCAATGCTATTCATCCTTATTTGCCAATATTTTTTTTCAGGGGAGCACTTTTCAGGTTGGTGAGATCTGGGTTTATCAATTCCCAGAAGAAATGCATATGACATAATGAAAAAAAGTTTAGTAATAATATCACTGACCTTTCACTTTCCTAACTCATGTACCCCATTTAGATGAAGGGTACTTTTCCACTAATATTTCACAGGCCATCTCAGAAACTCAGATTTAGGCAGAAAATGTGAGATGTTATTCCACATTCTAATTGGATGAAAGTAGTCACCTGCCGCATAGTAACATTTCAGTCAATGATCAAACACATATACAACAGTGATCTGTCTCATATGATGATAACATTTTTACTGTAACTTTCCTATGTTAATATACACAAATACTTCCCATTGTGTTGCAACTGCCTACAGTATTCATTACTGCAACATGCTATACAGGTTTATAGCCCTGGAGCATCAGGCTATAATATATAGTCTAGGTGTACAGTAGGCTAAGCCATATAGATTTATGTAAGTACACTCTATGATGGTCATACAACGATGAAACTGCCTTCATCAAATAAGCATGACTGTAGTTTAAAAAGCAAATCAGAAGATGGGGGAATGTTCATGACCCTAAACTCTCCTTCACTCTTTACAGGTAAAATTCAAGTGTGATTAATTCTCCAAGGCTAACTGATAAGTCTGCGGCAAAGGCCATACCAAAGGCTACCAGAAAATAATCAAAAATACATTAAGCTTTGAACTGCTGAATGCAATCTCCTACCTATAGAAAAGAACTTCCTAGCTGTGTTCACCCTTGAGAAGGCAACTTCCGCTCTGGGGCATCATGTGAAGTACCAGTTAAGGAGAGAACTCTAAAGCAGATCTCTTCTGGGCTTTTACAATTCTGTTTAAAGATTTTTAAACTTGAAGCACTGCTTTGCTTCTGGTAGCTACTCTGGGCTGACGTCGCATAACTGTGGCGTGTTTGTAAAAGAGCACGCTCTGGGCCAGCGTGCAGGCCAGGCCTGTCCTCCCCGTAGTTTCCTCTTAAAGGAACTAATCCGAAGTTACTTTGGGTAAAGGCATGGGACAAACCTACAAGACTTTCGCAACGTAAAAAAAGGGCCTACTGGCCCTCACCCAAACCCGATAAAAAAAACACTGGAATAGTTGAAAGTCCACGGAAATGTTTGCCTCCTGAATTTGGAAAAGAAAAGACAGTTTGACCACAATACCTCTCCAAACAGGGACTGCAAGGTGGACACCTGGGGCTCGCGACAAAGCACCACGTTTTCCAAGTGAGGCATTCTGGCGATCACCACTGGAGAAGCCAGCTCAAGCTGCCACCAGCCGTGTCACAACCGGAAAGTTCGCCTCGGGCTGGTGGTCAGCGCTCCCGCCGGAAACCGGACCCTCCGCGCTGTGGGCGGGGCCGACGCTGCCGGCCGTCGGCGTGACGTCAGCGCGTACGCGAGGCGACGCCACCGCTCTAGCCTCCTACGCCGCAACGTGCCGGCCTCTCGCTTGTTTCCGCGCTGGGCCTTGCGGGAGGGCGTTGCTTGTCGCTTGGGATCTCGGGCTGCAGCCATTTCCGCCCAGAGGCTGAGAGGACACGCGGGGATGGGCGAACAGAGAAAGGGTGGAAGGAGCTAAGGGGGTCCTGTGGGCTTTGAGGGATCCAGGAAGGTGTGGCTTTGGGTTTCCTAATTGAAAGCCCCTGGTTTAAAAACCTTGAGTGCCGAGGAAGGCGGCCCAGAAACTCAGCCCTTGCAGGAACATGGAAAAGGTGGGCTCCGATGACTAGTATCCTCAATAAAGAGTGTTTCCCCCGACAAGATCGTGTGACATTAGTGGTGTCCAGTGCAAAAGAGGGTGTCATGGGGTTGGATAAACAACTTGGAATTAATATTTTTCGTGCAAGGCCGAAACCAGATCTGGAAGGCCTCTCCTAGTGGGAGGAAGTTGCAGTGTGTGTCGGTGAGAGTGACAGGAGTAGAAATAATGTCACCTTTGGCATAAGACTTTCACGTGTATTTATTTGCGGAACACCTATCAGAAACCAGACGCTAGGCAATTCTGGAAATTAAAAGATATAGAAATAAATGCTTGGTGAAAAGATGACTTGGGGGCCTAAAACCTCTGGGTTAGGACCACTGACTCAACTACTTCCAACAGTGATACTTTGTAAGAATGGTTGAACTATATTCATTTTGGGCCTGAACGTCCTTATCTGTAAAATAGGGATAATAATAGCCGGGTTACTGCTAGGAGTAGAAGGTGCTATACATAGTGGCTGCTACATTTAGATTTAAATTGTGGGCTTCAATCTGTCCATAGATTGTGGATCCGAATCCTTTATTTGTGATAGTCAAAAGGACCAATTAAAAAATTGTGTCTTCTGTAATTGGCTCATCAAAATCATTTTCAAAGCAGCTATTCAAAAGCAGTTTCCTGGGTACTTTAATAGAAAATTCTAAAGGTAATAATGAGGACCATCCATCAAATCTTTCAATGTCTCTTCCTAAGGAAAGCTGGCCCTTGCTGCTTTCCCAAGACTACATTATGTCTTTATAGCCTTCAGCAAATAATAAAAAGCCAAATAATTGTTGGCCTAAGAGAAAATGCCTTACCACCTGGATAGGTTTAGGATATTTTCCCAGAGGAAGGAAACTGGAAGTTGAGGCTTAAGAATGAGGGTTCAGCCTGTAATCTCAGCACTTTGGGAGGCCGAGGTAAGTGGATTGCCTGAGCCTGCGGGTTCAAGATGAGCCTGGGCAACTTCGTGAGACCTCATCTCTACAATAAATTAAAAATTAGCGAGGCGTGGTAGCGTGCACCTGTAGTTCCCGCAGTTCCGACTACTTGGAAGGCTGAAACGGAAGGATCGCGGAGCCCAGCAGGTTGACACTCCAGCCTGGGAGACAGAGTGAGACTCCAACTCAAAAAAAAAAAGAATGAGGGTTCACTTGAGAAACCAGGAAGGAAATTGTATGCAAAAGATTATAAAAAGACAAAAAGAGACTAAAGGGCAACCCCATACAAGGGACTAGCAAGTAGTTTTTAAGAGTACACCTAGAGAGTGGCAGGAGGTCAGCCTGAGGACAAGTGTGTGTTATGCTAAGAGGATTGACCTTATGTAGGCCATAGGGATCCAATGAAGAATTTTAGAAGAAGAAAAAATAATGGGACTTTACTTTTAGGAAGATCCCTTCAGCTACCATAGAGAGAGTGGAATAAACTTGACTTGTTAAAAACACCATCACAATGTTCCAAGCAATAAATAAAAATAGCCTAAACAAGCAAAGGGAATAGGTGAAAAGGAATGGCAATTAAGGTTATTAAACATAATGTGGCAGACACTGTAAAAGATAAATTATTCTCATGTAAACCTTAATAATATTACAATAAGATTTTACTCTAGTTTCACAAATGGAAAAACCAGCTGACATTAAGTAATTTATCCAAAGTTTTATAGTTGGTATATATATATATACTCTAAAGCCCTTAATTTTTTCACTAGCCCATACTGAGAAGGGACTAAATCTGAGCGAGATTTAGAAGTTTATTTTCTAAATAAACTATTCAGTGGCTGTTTATAAGAGATGGAGGGAAGAATCATAGAGACTAACATTTCGGTTTTTGACACAGGTGATTTTATGTTTTGTGAAATCAAAAATAAAGGAATGCAGATGAACAGCTGGAGGGAAAAATAAATAAGGAGCAGGTGTGTTGATTTAGTTTTTTCTTTATGGGATAAGAAATGACCAAAGTGAGCTTTTCATATTAAACATGAAGTGTCTACAAAATGACTAAGTAAAGAAGTACAATAAAAAATAAGATCTGGAGTTCAAGAGAGAGAAAGAGAGGGGAGAAAGGGCCTGGAGAAGGAGATGCGGAAGTAATCAGCACGTAGGTAGTTGAGCCAGTTCTCTGGATGCAATTATCCATGGGTGCTGGTTTCATGGATTTCACTGAATTATTTAAAAATTAATTAGTACTATGGGACAGATGAGCACTTCTCAATTTAATAAAAAGCATCTATAAAAAAATACAACTAATATCATGATTAATGTTGAAAGACTAATGTGTTCCTCCCACATTCAGGAACAAGGCAAGTGTCTGCTCTCACTCCTCTTTAACATTGTATTGGAGGTTGTAACCAGTGCAAAAAGGCAAGGAAAAGAAATTAAATGCACTCAGATTGGAAAGAAAGAAGTAAACTGAATTTATTTGCAGACACCATCATTATTTATACAGAAAATTTGATGAATTCTACAAAAAAAAAAAAGCTACTAGACCTAATAAGTGAGCTTCTCAAGGTTTCAGGATGTAAGATCAATATTAAAAAAAAAAACATATTTCTACATACTAGCAATAAAAATTGGGTATTGAAATTTAAAATAATAATACAATTTCAATAGCATCAAAAATTATTAAATATTTAGAAGTAAATCTGCCAAAGACATGGAAGATCTGCACACTGAAAACTACAAAATATTATTGAAAAAGAAGGCATTTGAAAACATAGATATATCATGTTGTGATTTAGAGAACTCAATTTTGTTAAAATTTGTCAGTTCTCCCCAAACTTATATGTAGTTTCAACACAATCCCAGTCAAAATCTTAGCATGTTCTTTTTCTGTTATAAATTGACCAAAATAGACTAAAGATTTGAACAGGCACTTTACCAGAAAAAGATATACTGATTACGACTATGAACATGAGAAGTTGTTCAATATTTTTAGTCATTAAAACCACAAGAAGATACTACTACTACACACTTATTAGAAAGCCTAAAATTAAAAAGACTGATCATTCCAAGTCTTGACAAGGGTGTGGAGCAATTGGAACCTTCATACATTGTTGGTAGGAATGTAAAATGGTACAGTGGCAATGCATTAAAATTTAAGCAGTCACCTAGCATACAACCCAGCTATTTCACTCCTAGATATTTACCTAAGAAAAGAAAACATATGTTTATACAAAAACGTAACACTATTATTCATAGTGGTTTTATTTGAAATATCTAAAAACTGGAAACAACTAAAATTCCATCAACAAGTAAATAGATAAACCAATTGGATATATTCATACAATCAACCATTTTTCAGCAATAAAAGGAATAAATATGTGTAATAACATGGATAAATCTCACAAATAATTATGCTAAATGAAAGTAGCCAGACCCCCCCCAAAAAGAGCATACATTGAAGCATATATCGTATGCTTCCATTTTTATAAAAT
The DNA here is from genome assembly GCA_963574415.1 of Tarsius wallacei. Taxonomy (NCBI): domain Eukaryota; kingdom Metazoa; phylum Chordata; class Mammalia; order Primates; family Tarsiidae; genus Tarsius; species Tarsius wallacei. Next base: position 5,092 of record CAUYQG010048627.1, on the reverse strand, counting down.
AAAAAATACAAACTATAGTTAAAGTAGATAGTAGTTGTCTGGCAATGGGGAGGTGGGTCAGAAAGGAGGGATTATAAAGAATCATGAAAAAATTTGGGGAATGGCAGATATTACAGGTTGAATTGTGTCCCTTCAGAAATGTTTTTGAAGTTCTAAACTCTAGTAGCTGTGAATGTAGTCTTTTGGAAAAAGGATTTTTACAAACTTAATCAAGCTAAGATCAGGTCATTAGGATGAGCCCTATTCCAATATTACAGGCATCCTTATAAGAGACCATGTGAAGACAGAGACACAGGGAGAATGTCAAGTGAAGATGTAAGTAGAAATTGGAGAGATGTATCTGCAAGCCAAGGAATGCAAAGAATTGTAGGCCCTCACTAGAAGCTAGGAGAGAGGCATGGAACAGATTCTCCCTTAGAGCTCTCAGAAAGGAGCAGCATTGCTCACAACCTGATTTTGGACTTCCAGCTTCCAGAACTGTTAGAGAATATGTTTCCATTGTTTTAAGACACCCAGATTTTGGTACTTTATAATAGTGACTCTAGGAAATGAATACAATGGTTATATTCATCATCTTAATTGTTGTGATAGTTTCATGGATGCAAATGTATTTCAAAATTTATCAAATTAAGTAAATTATCAAAGTATGCTAATTATATCTTAATAAAACTCAAATTTAAGTCATTGAAATAAAATAGGATTATGCATAGAGTAATGATGCTAGAATGTCATGATCTATGATACTGATTATTCCTCTGATATCCATTTAGAAAACACAGAAAACAATAATCAATCTTTAACTGCCTTACTTGTTGTCTCCAGTACATACTTGTGCTTTCTCACCTTCAAGTCTTTGCTCCTACAGTCACATTTTTACACTATCCTACCCACATCCAAACTGAGTAAATTCTTCATTCACCAAATGAAATGAATGCTTACTTTCTATCAAATGTTGAGGTACAGCAGTATAAAAAACCAGTTCCCCCCACTACACCAAAAACGGTCACCATGAAGCTTATATCTTTACACCTACAACTTTAGACTCCATTTGTATCTGCCCAGTTCTATTTCTAGGGCCCCAAATCAAATGCACCGGAGAGTGCTAGGTCCTCTCCTTCTGCAATCACCACTCGAAGCCAGGTTAACCAGCTCATTCTTATCTCAAGATTCTGGTTCTCTTGTCACTTCCACAGCTGGATGAAATGCCACATGGGATCTGGCTTCCTAGGCAGCTAACGAAGTGGACATCCCAGCAGTGAGGGGATTAACATCCTTGAAAGTTAATTCCTTGTGGTGGCAAACTTAAACAACGGAAAACAGAGTCTGAGGGAGACACGCAGATACAGTGCCTCTCTTTACTTTCTTCCACGGACTGCTTCAAGAGAGTTTCTTCTTGCAGAGACATGAGTACATGCCACATGATGAGACACACATACCATGACATTTGTGGATCATTTGAAGTCGAGACACTCTAGCTTACTTCATATTTTCCTCTGCTTTACTTCCACTTTTCTCATGCTTGCTGCCGCCCGTTTGAGTCTTCCAGTTGAAAATACCACCATTTTTCATGCTTGCATTAGGCTCTATTTTCTAAAAGATACAAGCCAAAAAAATTCCATATCTTTCGTGATTATTTATTTTATGTGTCAACTTGAGTGGGTAAAGGGTTATCCTAAGAGACTGGTAAAACATTATTTCTAGATGTGTCAGTGAGAGTGTTTCCAGGGGGCTTTAGTATTTGAATCACTAGACTAAGCAGGGAAGATCTGCCCTCACCAATGTGAATGGGCATCATCCAATCCATTAAAAGCGTGGATAGAACAAAAATGCTGAGGAAGAGTGAATTTGCTGGCTCTTCTTGAGCTGGGACATTAATCTTCTTCTGTCCTCAGACATCGGAATTCTAGGTTGTCAGGCCTTCAGAATCCCAGGTTTACACTACAAACTCTTGTGGTTCTCAGGCCTTTGGACTCAGACTGAACCAGGCTTTCCTGGTTCTCCAGCTTGCAGACAGCATATCATAGGACTTCTCAGCCTTCATAATCACGTGAGCCAATTTCAGAAATAAATTCACTGTTATTTTATATATATATATATATATATATATATATATATCCTGCTGACTATGTTATGCTGAAGAATCCTGACTAATCCATCTTAATTAGTGTATTCAGATGATTTATATTTGTTTCATAATTGATAGAGTTGGACTTCAATCTATCATCTTACTAACTGTCTTCTATTTGTTTCATCTGTATGTGTTTTGTTTTTCCTCTTTGTTGCTCCTTGCTTTTGTATTAAATGAGCATTTTTTTAAAATTACATTTTGCCCTGACTACTGGGTTATTATTTATACCAGACTTTAGAGTTGTGTTGATGTCTGCCCTAGGGTTTATAATACATATGTTTAATTAGTCACATCTACCTTTAAATATATTATACTGCTTTAAGACCACTGTAAGGACCTTATATCAGTGTACTTTCAATTTTCACATCTTTTGTACTTTTGTTGCCATACCTTTTACAATTTAATATATGATGCAATCTCAAAATATATTGCTACTATTTTTGCTTTAGACCAGTGCTGTCCAACAACACTTTCTTTAATGATAGAAATGTTATATATCTGTTTTGTCCAATACAAATATCTACTGGCCACAGTACTTAAGTACTTAAAAATGTGGCTAGATATACTAATGGACTAAATTTTTATCTTTTAAAAAATTTTGTTTAATTAATTTAAATTGTACTGCTACCCTTGGCTAGTAGCTAGTATATTGAACAGCATAGATTTAGATAGTTAAATGTATTTTCATATGACTAAAATAGAAAGCAGAAAAGACTTTTATATTAACCTTCATTAACCATTTCTGAAAATTGTTATTTCTTTGTGTAGCTCCAAATTTTCACCCAGTATAATTTTCCTTCTGCTTGAAGAACTTCTTTCAAGATTTCTTTTAAGATAGGTCTGCTGGTAACAAATTCTCTCAGCTTCTGTCTGAAAAAAAAAATATTTTTTTTCCATGTTTATTTCTGAGAGACATGTTAGTTGAATAAGGAATTCTGGGATGATGACAGATGGATTTTTTTTTCAGCATTTAAAGTTGTCACTACATTATACTTCTGTGATCCTTCTGCCTCAGCCTTCCAAGTAGCTGGAACTACAGGCATGAGCTACAATGCCCAACTAATTTTTTTATTTATTGTAGAGATGCAGTCTCGTCAAGTTGCCCGGGCTGGTCTCAAACCCGTGGGCTCAGGCAATCCACTCACCTCGGCCTCCCAAAGTCCTGGGATTACAGGCTGAGCCACCGAGCCCAGCCTGGGTTGAATGTTCTTTATCTGAAATGTGGGATCAGAAGTATTTCAGATTTGGGATTTTTTCAGATTTGGGATTATTTGCATTATACTTACTGGCTGAGCATCCAAAGTCTGAAAATTTGAAATTAGAAATGTTGCAGTGGGCATTGCCTTTGCTTTTCCTGTTGACATTCAAAGAATTTTAGATTTTGGATCATTTGGGATTTCAGGTATTCAAGTTTGGAATGCTCAACCTGTAGTATCTATGCCTAGAAATGCCTGGTTATCAATGTATTCATATTAATGTGTGGAATCAAGTTGACACAATCAAAATTGAGCTGCATTCTGGGCTTGTGTTGCTATGACTTTTAGCTTCAAAATTTCTCCGTTTTCTTATTTTTAGGATAGGGCTGGGTAGTGACAGGGTTTGCCGCCTTCTTGCTAAAAGCTTAGGGCTTTTGTTTTATAGAGGTTAAGGGTCAGGCAGGGCTTTGTTCATTTCCCCATTTCCAACGCTTGCCAAAGAAGTGGACACTCCAAAATTGGACCTTTGAGGGAGGCATTCTCTTTTACTTTCTTGGAAGCATCCAGTGGAGTTTCATGAAAATAAGCCTGTGAATGACTATGAGCTCCCATTTGTGTCCCTTTGTCTTTGTGTCTGTGGCTCCATGCTAGCCACAGTTGGCCTTTACCAAATTATTAAACATTTTAGCTGAATGTTTTTACCTGCTTGCATGGCATCTTGTTTTCCTCCCCTATTTTGTCACCAGTGAGTCAGTGCTCTCCTCCCAGCTCTCCTTGGAGGAGCCTGTCTTCCTTAGACGTTAGGCTACTTGGTTACTTTTTTATATTAGCCCTCTGGTGGATTAAAAAAGGAATTACAGTTTTTTAGTGTATCCAGGTTTTCTTACTGTTAGGGTAGGGATAATGCTTTTTCCAGATTTTTACACTCTAGATAGTAGTAGGACTCAGCTAGGTATTTTAAAAATCCAAATTCATATGTCTTTTCTTATCTCATTTCTTCCCCCCCTTTTAATTTTTATTTAAAATTGTGGGGTACAATTCAGGGCTAGGTATACAAATATTCACCGTGCAGGTATCCTTATCGATGAGGTGTGCCCCCCATCCCCAGGCAGATATCGACTACTGTCAATCCCACTCCTCACCCCTCAACCCCCCTCCCCGCAGTTTCCCGCCACTTTCAATCCTTTTCTTATAGTAATATGGTAGTTGTTCAAGGTCCATTTATGAGTGAGAACATGTGATACTCAGCTCTTTGTTTCTGTGAGAGATCACTCAGTATTATAGACTCTAATTCCATCTAGGTTACTGCGAAGTTCATGATTTTGTTCTTCTTTATGGCTGCGTAGTATTCCATTTGGTATATGTACCATATTTTTTAAAATTCAGTTCTCTTTTGATGGGCAGCACGGTTTGTTCCATGTTCTTGCTATTGTGAACAATGCTGCGATAAACATACGTGTGCAAGTATCTTTTTCATAGAGTGACCTGAGTTCCTCCGGATATATTCTCAGTAGGGGGATTGCGGGGTCATATGGAAGGTCGATTTTTATTTTATTTTTATTATTTAAAAAGTTTTTTTTCTTTTCTAAATTTAATTTTTATTTATTTATTTTTCATTTTAAATATATTTTTTATTTTAAAATTGTGGGGTACAGTTAAGGGTTAGGTTTACAAATATGCATCGTTCAGGCACCCTTGTTGATAAGGGGTGTCTCCCCGTCCCCAGACAGATATTGACTACCATTAGTCCCACCTCCCTTCCCCTCCC